>JBBMKF010454995.1:0-11982 GCA_037834155.1 Curcuma caesia | reverse complement strand
CACCCTACCTTGGGATGAAAAAGAAACAAAAAAAAACAAATTCATGTTAAAAGAGAACATGCCAACATTCTTTTTGCTAGGATGTTATCAAAAGCCATGAGATCAAATTTAGCTAACAGCAATACATGAACACCGGTCCCGAGTCGCACAATTCAGATACCTGGATGCAGCTACTTTGCCCAGTACCTCGACCTTCATCCTGTAACAACCTACGGAAGAGAGTAAGGCATTTTTTTTCCTTTTTTGTTTTCACTGTGATGCACGATACAAGGAATTTTTACAAGTAAATGAAAAGAAAAGGAGTTGCTCTGTAGCCTTCTCATCCTAATGATCTATAGAGCAAATGAAAACTTGCGCGACGACCAAACTTAATCATGTAGGAAACCACAAAACACACATTGCAGTTCAATTTCAATGTGTTACGTTGAAGCACTACTGAACTGCAAGTTCAACTGGGGTAGTACTGATGCCCTTTGATATTGCCGCAAGATGGGATCCAATTCCTCCATCAGATTAAAGACTTAGTTAGATCCCTTGTGGGAGTATGCAAGCAATAGGCGGCTCAATGATGATCGACTTTGCAACTGAGTGACGAGGGATCTCACAATGGCAAATGAACGTGTATATATGTTAGTCATAGCACTTCGCGGAGAGCAAGATTCAGTTCCTGTGCAGTCTTCGCGATGGATCCTCCTTTTCTGTTAAACATCAAGTACCTAGTAAATTTCCTTCGATATGAAAATTCAAGTATCACAGAAAGAAAATGACCGTATCGATGAGAAATCCTAAAGAACCACTATGGCATTTGCCATTTCGATATGCTAGTTAAAAACAATGGAGTCCTAACTCATGGTGGTAGCCATTTAGTACCTTGTCATCGAAGGGATTTTTTGCTGGACCTTCTCTAGCTCAATGAAGCACAAGTTGCATCGTTCCAACCTAGCAAAGATGGAGATAGGTTTAGGAGTAACAATCGTAACTTGTATAAGAAGAGAACTCTAAATTAGTAAATCAAGAATAAACACAAACATGGTAAATGTAACTGAAAACAGACCTCTGTTCTGCTTGAAGATCGACACCAACAGAAGATGGGTCCGCTGACAAAGTTGACCGGATTACAGGACCGAAAATCCTGATCAGCTTCATCATCATTTCCAGGGAAACACTCAAATGCCTGCGAAGGAGAGCAACCTAAAATGCATCGGGACGATTCTGACACATAATGTACTGATCAAATGTGATATGTATATACTCAAACCGCATACTAAAGTTCTGATGCCTAAAGATATTTTGATCAAACAAACCATCATATCTCATCTTCAAGGATTTGCACCATTTTTGTAATGCACACTAAGGTTGCTAAATTATGGAGGACTAGGGCAAAAAGAATAATAAAAAATAGTTGTCATTTATCTTTTAACCCAATAAACTATGAAGTAGAATGTTAAAGGACGGAAACAGAAGGTTAAAAGGAGATCGAAAAGGTAGAACATGAAAAAGGATAAAGGCAAGGGAACTAAAAAGGGTAGGCAACAAGCCATAAATTAACTTAAACTATCACCCACTACAGGAGGTTGCAGATACTTTCTGATAACTTGAGACCAGACGGGCTAACAACAGTTTGATGATTGCAAATACAACATAATGTTAAGATTGTTCGATATAAAAGCAAGATATTATGCTATCTCTGGTGAAACAATCCACAGGAACTGCTGGAACCATACCTATCCATCTTGCTTTCGATTAGGCCGGTGAGAAGTGGCAGGAGAGATGTGCATATATCCAAAGTGATAACATCACTTTTATCATTGAGAGCACTGACTATGTCAGCAGAGACCTGCTCATGTTATTACAGAAGTTAGATGAGGTTTGTAAACAAAATCGCAATTCTTCGTAGGAGTATGGTAAACCATGGCCTCATCGAGATATCCGATAAATTGGAGTAAGGGTACGTACACCATGATCAGACATTCGCTCAATAGCACCTATGACACCTTTAACATCATTTCTTCGCCAAAGTCGGTGAACTACCTGCACAGTGTATGTAAAGAATAAAAACATTGGTAACTCATTTTCAAGTAGTTTGCTGCAATGGCAGATAGTTTGCTTGTAGGAGAAGAATCGAGACGATTAAAAAATTAACCAAATAATGCACAAAATGGTTCAGCTAACTAGAATTTTCAGAGAAGGCAACAAAGTATCTATACTTTTGTTCATTTACTGTGTTGACAAAAATTAGAAGGAAAGCAACTATTACACATGATCTTAAATATTATTAAGGCCAGCACTACCAGATTTAAGGATCAGCAAGACAAAACATTTCAAATGAAATATTTGAAAAAAAAGATTAGTCATGTATAATCATGCTTCCAATTTGATTTGACAATCAAAACCTATTTTTCTAGTTCAACATTTGAAAATGCTAAAATGCAATTACAAGAGCAAAAAAATCCATGAGCTTCCTGAGGGAGCTATATGAAATTGTAATATAATAGATATCCAAAAAGTGGGCTTATGTTGATTGCATATTTTATTCATTTTAGTCCTGCAAAACAAAGAAATAATTAATGAAGAAACTAGTGATTCACACGGAAGGATCTTTAAGATGGCATTGGTTGTTTCTGTCGTGTGCAATCAGTAAACTGACCAACCAAAACTGCTAAATGCCAAAAATAAAAGTTTACCTGTAATTTGGTCATACGAGATCGGGCCAAATTTAAAAATTGGTGATGTTTTTTCAATAGAAAAGCAATAGAATCCTCATCCGAAGCAGATATGGTTTCTTCTTCAGTATATTGATTTGGATTCTGTTCAGAATGTTTAAAAAACACTACGTCAGGGGCAATTTCAGAAGAAATGAAGTGATCTGAGCACATACTCTAATTTTTGAAAATATAAAAATACAAACAGTTTAAAGGAAGAATATATCCACTCGTACATGAATTTGTTGGTGAAAGCTAAAGCACTTAAAGTCAGTAATGTGTTAGCTTCAAATGCTTATGAGGCCAGGCTTGATGGACTACCAAAGGACATCTAATAGGGTATCACTCTGCACCATGAGGTTCTGGTCGAGCCACAAATCTCAATAGTCCAGGTAGTGAAGTGCTACAACTAATCTCGGCCAATGACCCAACTCCAACTGTTGCAGTTGCAAACCACAGAGCACAGTTTTTCCTGTTTAATATTTTCATGGTAATGGACATAAAATTAGATCCGGAAGAACAGGAGTCATGAGGTAGTTGAGACCTCCAACATTTTGAATTGTTGAGGAGCTCTCCAGAATGCACCAATTAGAGTGAGAATCACTGCTCAGCACTGGAAGAGGGACCGATACTATCACTTTCAGAAGAGAGATCTGCAGTTAGGATTCTAGCTGCCATGAGAAACATGCAGTGGACATTGAGATAGAAGCAGTGACCGAAGGTGTGCAAAATGCAACACTGGGATAAGTTCTAAATAATTTTGAGAAATCACACTGGCGGATCTAAATAACCATAACATGCATCACCTTTTTAGCACTTAACGAAGTTTTGGTCAATGCTTTATTTTGTATATAGGTTGCAGAAGAATATTGGGCATGGATATGGGTCATTTATGAAAAATGGGTCTTTTCCGAGCAAGAACTAAAAATTGAGATCTTTTTAGGGCAATTTCCCTTTTAAATTTTTACGAAATCATCTGTACACAATTGTTTTTCATGATTTTGGTTGTAAAACATATTTAACTTATTAGACAGTTCATCTAATACGAAGTCAAATGCAAACAAATTACTAACAATATAGTGAACCGAATGACGGGTCAGATTAGATAATGTACCAAAGAATTTGAGATAGCACCAACTCCTGTCTCAGGAGAACTACTTAAGCTTGGTCCATAGCTTGGAGAGCGTGCCCTACTTTGATCCCTCCTTTCAAAATTTGCTACAAGCGACCTTGTTCTTCCTAAAGCATCAGAAAATTAAAACATGAACTATAACCACTACATCAAGAAGCAACAATAAGAGAATACCTCCTTTGGTAACAACAAAAGGAGATGCTTCCATTGGCTTTTGGACTCTGATGTTGTCTGAACATAAGCCAAAATAAATCATTTATAACAATGAAAAACAATGTCCATGATATTTTAGCTAATATCAATATGCAATTTTGATATACTTATTAGATATTAATTGCTGAAAATCTGACAAGTGAATTCCTGATCATGGTTCTAAAAATAAACAAATTAACATTAATGCAAAAAGATGCAGAGAAAACTAACGCTGGCATGATATCCAAGTTATCCCTATGCTTTGATTGAGTAGGCCATATCCAATAATCATCAATCAAGTGGTAATTACCATAACATTCACAGGCTAAATAAAGCATTATAATCACCTATAGTCTTCTTGCAAGGATCATGACTCTGCTAGTTGACCTTCAACTAATAGAAAGAAAGACATAAGTTTTTAAGTATCTTGCTTATGAAGTTAGCATTTGTAATATATCAACAAGTAATATTTGTAAAATGATAAATTCTTCGTCTAAAATTACACAACTTGATGCAATCTTATATGTTCTGGAACAAAATGTAAAAAACCATAGAAAGCGTTTCCTTTCTTTAAATCCAAACTAATACGTGCGTTGAAAATAGATATCAAACCTAGGTAACCTCACAGTTTATAGTAGAGAAAATATATTACTCTGCCACAAATTACATGTCAAAATCACTAAAATGTCACAAAACAAATTGCATAGCTCAAAAAGTAACTCAGCAAGGAGTTTAATTCATGAGCATGCATCACTCATCATGCCCCCATCCACCATGTAGGCCAGCACAACAACAAAAATAAGTCAAGTTTGAGAAAAACATAAAAAGCACTATTAGTCACAATCAAAAGCACATAGCAAAAAATTTATGTTGACATATGCTTGCTCAAACATATTGTTAGATTTTAGTTGTCTAGTTGGCTAAGCAAAATTTTATTTGGCATATTAGAATGCCAAATAGTATGGTTTTTATTTTAGCTTCTTAACTCAATCTTATGATCAATAAAATATGGTGAGTTGTGCCGAGTCATTGCGTAACAATGCTCACAAAAGACTCCAAAAGCTTCTCATTCAACTAACTACTGTTGCAGTTTATAACTTCATACAATTCAAGATCGTAGATGCACAAAAGTTGACAATATAAAATGTACAGTTGTGAACTGGAAAAGAGTGAATAATCACAAAAGAGCGATAACCACAAAAGTGTCTTGCAACATGTAAGACCAGTAAGGATTTAGAACTTACAATTTTCCTGATCATAATTTACAGCTGAGTCTCTCAATAAATCAGTTCTGACCCTTGCTGTCACAACACGTCTAACATCATCCAAGTTGTTGGCTCCAGCTACTGTCATTGCTTGTGTTACAGAAATGCCAGAAGACATAGCATTTTGGCCCAGAAGTTCATGCTGCTCAGTATTTCTACCCGCCACAAATCCAGACTTAGAGACATCTGCTTTGTCAGAATCTTCTCTGATGTTTGGTGCATTTCTGAAACTAGAAAATTTTGACTGGATATCAGATTGTATTGTCTTTCCAACATCAGTCTCTTTAGCAGAATCAGAGGATGCAGAATCAGATAACTCTGGCCCGGGGCTACTTCTGGGGACAATAACAGGTATAATATTTGTTTTGTTGATGGTCTGCAGATTTGTGGTAACATTAGATTTTGTTGAACTTCGTTTTGCAGTAATAGCAGCAGGTGCTGAAGGTGCTGTAGCAGTTGTTTTGGGGGCGCCACTTGTCCCTATCTTTTGAGGAGTGCTAAGGATGCCTGTACTTGCTTTATTTAGAAAAGATACAAAAGATGAGAAATCTAAAATGCATTTAAACAGATTCACTATTGCATCTATAGTAATGGAGAAATTAACTAAACATAAACCAATAACTTACAGGGTAGCAATTTTGTCTCCTTAGGATTAGGTTCTGAACTTTGTGAAATGGATAGCTTCCCCATATTAGACTTTATATTGCTATCAGTTTGCATAGATAAATTACCACTTAGGATAGACTTTGCTTCCCCATTTAAATTGGCAGCAACACCAATTGCATATGGTTCAATGAGCTGTAGTTCAGATCAATGGGTTACTACTATATGTAAACTAACAGCATATTGAATCTTTCTGCCAAAACTATAAATGATAGAACATTAAAATCATGAATAAGTTAGAACGCACAGAGAGGTCCACAACCCACACTCCAACACAGCTTTGATTATATGAGCATCCAAGAAGTTTTCCTTCATGAATATTCATATCTGATAATCTAGACCACCCCACATCAACAGCATCATGGCATCTTATTGGTTCCCATGAAAAAACCTGGAAATATTTATAGTTAGTACATACAGAAGCTATCAGTATAGTAATTAAGGCATTAAGGTTACCTTAAGACTTTCATGCAGTCCACAAAGCAAAGTTCTCCCATCAGGATTAAAGATCATAGAACGCACACCAGAAGTCTGGAGTTAATTTCAATAAGAATTGCACATTAAACAAGCATTAAAGCTTTCAATGGTAATGCAAGGACGTACCAGTTGCTTAATGAACCCTGTTAAACAAATGATTAAAAAAGGATATATGTGGAGTTGTTTCCAGTTTTTTTTTATAACCTATTGGTTTATTGAAACTAGAAATGTGTCTCCGGTAGACAAGACAAGACAGTTCTATGCTTAAATATCTGATCAAACTAAGATGAGAATAGTCTGTCTTTATAAAGTTATACAGTGAGCTTTTTTGGCACAAAAAAATGATCTAAAACATAAATAATCGTTTCCTTCTGTTTATCTCACCCTCCCAAGCAGGGAAAAAAAATGCAAACTCTATTAGTAGCATTACAAAAATAGAGTCACTAAAACATAGAAGCTATATGCATTATTAGATGGTAAAAAATACCACTGGGTCGTTTACATAGTCTTCAAGGTCAAGTTACCATGTAACAATAAATCTATGGGCATACTTAGATATCTAATTCCAATGGAACATTTTCTATGTGCTTCAATATCACTAGATTTGTGATTATTCCCATTGTTATGTACCATGATGATTAGCAATCAACCTCCCTTCATCCCTTCATATGCAATCATAGTAGTATTCTTGTAAATTTTATTATACTTCAGTATTTATACAATTAAATATCTTGTTTCACGAATGTGGGGATCTAGGCAAGCACCTACAGTTTGCCCAAAAAAAAAACCAGGATCTTGGAGCCCTTCATCATCTGAACCAAAGAGAAACCTATATGAACAGTAACTGTTGTAGAGACTCAAATTATATACCTAAGGGGAAATTCAATAAATTTCAATATGACTGTTGGCTCAAGGTTTCAATTCACATGCTAGCATCTTAATGTGTAATTGCATACTCTACCTTTTAATTTGAGATTCATTGACCTACTTAAATTTCTCCAACCCACTATATAAATATATAGAAAATATAATATATATAGAAATTTTGTTTAATCACCAGCATCCATATCTTCAAACAAGCTACAACACAACATTCTGTTTTGCCAACATACTGCTACATGTGAAGGTTCTTATTTGAATCGTTCATGCAAAGTCTTCTGATAGGGGCTCTTTTCATCCGATGAACTGCAATGAAATTAAATTAGGTAGGCCTATAAAGTTCTACTTGATTAAGGTTTTATTTCAGTAAGATTTCTCCTAGACCTCTTTGAGTTATTTAGGCATCAATGAAATCATTGTCATCAATAAACAAGGGGATTCAAGGAGCTTCAAACAAGGAAATTGACAATGAAATAAGTACGTCGATAATCCTTTTACTACTTTTATGGTTAATTTTGTATAGTCAAATGATATTTACTCACATTATTATACATATTACGTGGAAGGATTATAGTTCCATTTGAAAAAAGTCATTCCATGCAGTTTGCATCCTTAATTTGAAGTGATAAGATTAGTAGTGTAGTAAGGGAGTGGCGTAGACCACTCAAACCACAATAAATTTTCATGTTTACATTATGGCCATTATTTTGTTAGATAAGATTAAATTATGACTCTTTAATTCTTTAATTCTTTCCATATTGCAAATGATTATAATATCATCCTTAGCACAAATATCTTGGTTTTTGGCAAAATAAACAATTAAAATGAGCAAACGAATACAAGAGTACCAATAAAATTAACATGATCAACTACCTCAGGTCCTGCAGATCCTATTAACTCAAAAGTTTCAAGATCCCAAAACTTAACAGTTCTATCAGCTGAACCTGCAAATTAAATGGAGAAATTCAGCTTTTGAATTAGCAACACTGAAATAGTCAACTGTAGACATGAAATATATTTGCCTAACTGTTGAATCTATTTTGTCTGAGATTACATACCTAATTTCTCCAAGTATTAACCCTTCTTATTGTAGCTTCTTAATAACCCAATAGATTTATGATTTAATCTAAATATTTTCACCTAAGTTGACACCAAAATTTCCGGTCCCAACAAGGCCGGTAAAAGAGTTGACAAAAGAACTCAAATCAATATTGAAGATAGTTACTATAAGAAAGGTTCAAAAGAAATATCACCAAATTAAACTAGTCACTGCATCAAAAAGGTGACATAATTGTAACTCAAACATCAAAATTATGCAAAGACAGCATGGAATTACTATAAGACATTACAGTATATGGTGTTCTAAGAAACAATCAAAAGAGAAGGACACGAAGATACAAAGCTAAATTAATAATAAGGTAGTAGAATTGGTTTGGCAGCATTTTCTTATATAGGTTTGAGAAACCACAATTAGGGAGAATAGAGATGAAGAGGTAAAACAATCAAAGCCATTTCCTAAACAATTCACATAAAATTTAAGTATTTCACACATGGTCACTATTTCATCCCAACACAAGTGGCACTTAAGCTAACCTGTTGCTAGTAGAAATTCATTCGGGTGGAAATCAATGCACTGAATCTGACCCTCGTGAAATTTGAAATCATGCAGAAGTTTTCCAGCAGTAAGATCCCAAAGCTGTTGCCAAGATTGGAAATCAAGATACATTTGATTCAGATTCCATCCGTAATAATGTACAGAGGAATTTTTGTGGTAAGAAAACATACTCCAAATTGTCTAGCATGCTATATTCTACTGCTAAACTTGATGTTATTTCAGAAAAATTGATGATAAATGACAGAGTAAGTATTGTTTAAGAATCCAATCAGAAAAATAAAGCATGTGAATGTGCAAGATTGAGGAAAAACCTTCACAGTGTTATCTTCCCCGCCAGAAACAACCCATCGTCCATCTGGAGTGAATTTAATGGCATTAACTCCTCGAGTATGACCTTTATAAGTATGTATACATCCTTTTCTTCTGATATCCCATATCTTTAGGTTTGTATCCAGTGATCCAGAGGCAAAGAATTCACCAAATGGATGAAAATCAACCGTTATACAGTTTGACCTGTGGCCTGTGAGAGTTCGAACAACTGCACAAAGCAAAACCAAGTCATATGAAGCAGCTTCTCTGCTTTCTGTGATAACTAATTACTTCTGAAAAAAAAGATATCCTACTTTTTGCTTCTTCCAAATCCCACAATTTTATCGAACCGCTAGCTGCACCTGCAGCCACTAGTACCTCGGACGAGTCAAAACTTACTGATTCAACTGCACTCATATGTCCTGCTAGGCTCTTTGTATAGCCAAAAAGGAAAGAAAATTACCGTTAGAATAGAAGTAGAACACTTGCATCATACAGGAAGTCACCACAAGCTTGACTAGGTGATAGAAGGTGGAGAGAGGTACCCACCAATATGGCGTTGGGTTTTCCAATAGCCCAAAGATTGACCTTGTGATCCTCTCCTCCAGTAACCAGAACCCTCGAAGTCTTCCTTCCTATCTTTAGGCAATTCACATTGGAGGAATGTGCAACAAATTCCTCTAGATTTACTTTCGTCAAGGTTATCAAATCTCATTCAGAAATCAAACAGATCCATAGCTTAAAGCAAAGAGAGATCTTGAGATCATACGTCTACGATTTATCCAAAGCGGTCCGGCAAGAGAATATTCCGAACACCAGAATCCCGAAAACATTTTTCCCCCAAAAGAAAAAGAAAAACAAGTTGTTTTGCGTTCAATAGACCGTAAACCTCGCGAAAAATTTGAATCCCACAGAACCGTACAATAAAAAGATACGTAGTTTGTAAGCACGCTTGGCGGTCGCCATGGCGCTTGCTTCTAAGCAACAAAGAGCAGCCGCTTCCCCTGCTTCCCGGACGGATCAGACCACCCACGAACTGCAAGCCGAACCCGCCCGCGCTCATCATAGATCCGGCCGCTCCGGCCAGGGGCGAATCTGACAACCTCGACTCATCGGCATTTCCTCCTCCGACAAATCAACCCCACGGCGGCGAAATCCCACTCACCTGAAGTCCACCACCCCCCACTGTTGTCGGTGCCAACGCCACCTTCCGCTTCCGCTGCCGCTGCCGCCGCACAATACCCCACCCCAAGGGGCAAAACAAAGATCTCCAACCGAGAGAGGAGCAGAGAAGACCCTTCGGAAGGGGAGGGAGAGAGAGAAGGAGAGAGGGAGGGAGAAAATGGAGCTTTCTGGAAGACAAATTTTGTGCTTGTGTGCTGTGATCTTGGTCTGTTCAAAAACCTGCCCTCTTTTTCATCTCTCAAAAAGGTTTTTTTATATATTTTTTCTTTTTTTTCTTCTACTATTTTTTTTAAAATTAAATAATTTATAAAAAAATTATTTTTCTAATTTCATTGAGATAAATTAAAAAATTACAATATTATCTTAACTTCACTGAAATTCACTTTAATAATTTTACTCCAGTATAACCAATTGAGGAGCATTTTTTAGGTCACATCTCTTACTAAAATATATTTTGAGCAGTTGCAATCATAGTGTTTACTTTATCTAAACCACTTGTTTTATATTTTTCTAATTTCATTAGAAAGAGTTGAATCATTCATCCACTTATTTATTTATCATCTGAATTTGTTCAATTTTAGTTTCAATTTATCTTAAAAAACATTTCAAGTGAAAGAAAAAAAGAGAATGAAAAGGAAGAAGAAAAAAATAATAAAAATTCTCAAAAACTATTATAAAATTTTGTAAATAATATTTTTTTAGGAAATTGAAATTTTTTTGGTGATGTGGACTTGCAAAGTCCTAAAAATGAGTTTGGGAATGAGAATCTTTTAAGTGAGAGGAAGAGATTAAACTACTTAAACAATTGAGTCCTCATAGCTGTTGAACAGTAGCAATCACATCTCAACCTTTATTATCCTCTCAAAGACCAGACTTTCAAATTATTGATTTTATATTAAACATGGCCAATAGACATGGTTGCAACTCACTTCAATATACAGAGTTTTTTTTTAAAGAGTATTTTGAGAAACAAAACAAACAAGATAAAATATGCATTTTATTATTTCCTAAGTAATTGAACAAATTCATAAAACACAAACAAAAATAAATGCACCATCCTTGAATTGCAATGGGAAAAATAAAGTGTTGGACACTAAAAGATTTTGTTTCTTTATCCCTTTATTTGATTTTTAGGAACACTAGGAAGTTGCCTTCCTCAACTTTCCTTTAGATGAAAGAGACCTAAAGGATATTGAGTGAGGGTGACCACAAGGACATAATCAAACTACTTCCACATGTTCTTAATGCATCAATCACATGAAGAAATTAATTATGATCAGTGACAAAAGAGTCCAATAATGTTGCTTAATGCATCAATCACATATTGACTTTGGCAAGAACAATCGTCTCAAAATAATTGCTGGATCTTCATGTATTGTTAAGTACTTTTAGAATATTTATTTAAAATACAGAAAATTCTAGCAAGATGTTAAAATGAAAGCTGACTTTGGTTGAAGTAGCTTTGGTGACTGTATCCATAAATACTAACATAGAATTGCTAGTTCTAGCTTGATTTAATCTCTTAAGGTTTCAATAAAAATGTTTAAGTAATAATAATATAAT
>JBBMKF010454977.1:0-11982 GCA_037834155.1 Curcuma caesia | reverse complement strand
ACCACATACTTAACTTGATCCTAGTTCCATAATCAAAACATAGGTTTGACCTGCTAGTGCTTCCTGCACTAACAGAGTATATGAGGACGCGTTCTCGGTAAGAGAAACAGTAGGCATCAGTCTGACCTAGTGTTTTACTGGAAACCTAAAGTTAAGACAAAAATGGTTTGTTAAATTGTTTCCTTTCTGTTACATTTTGTGTTTTAGAATAACTTGTAATGTAGGAAAGGAGGAGCTGAAACTTTATATTCCGAGTGCCCTTATTTAGATCCCGGTGATTGGATGGTCCAGAAACCTGGATTGGTTCTAGGCGATCGGATGTCAGCGGGACGGGCCAGTGAGATAGTGAGGTGGCAAAGTTTTAGTGGCCGAGACACCTTAGCCTCTAAGTGCCCGGAAAGATTCCAAGTGTCTGGATCTGGATAAGACATTGCAGAGTCAAAGTTAATCCAGCAACCTCCATGTCAGCATCCAGGTGCTCGAAAGGGATGCAGATGCCCGGAAGATGTCAAATTATCATCGAAAGTGGATTGATAGGAGGACGTGGAGGTGCCCAAAAAGACTTCTAGGCACCCGGATCAATCAATAAAAGCAGCCTCGAGGGGAGCCCTAAAAGCATCTGATTACGACTCAACAACGACCGTCTATACGAAGATATTCCATCTGGAACATTGTTGTCACACCGAGGGGTTGTAATGAAGTCCACACATCCATACTCTGTCAGTATAACTATTTAGTGCTTTATTTTTGTACTTAAATTTTAGGTCAGTATACTTGTTACCGATCTTACTTATTTTTGTAAAACGCTTAACTCCCTTTTGTAAGAGGGGAGTTACTTAGTGGATTGCCGGTCAGAAATGTTCTCTTATCATGGACCTTGGAGTAGCAGCTTGTAGCTGTAAATCAAGTAAAACAATAGTGTCACTTGTGTCATTTTCCACTACTTATTCTAAATTTCATATGTAAGTTATACAAGTTTTTCAAAGATTGTGATAATGTCCAAAAGCGCTATTCACCCCCCTCTAGCGCTCCTAACGATCTTACAAAAGTTGGCTCGCTATCAGAAGTTGATTCATTGTTGGAAGCTTGTGAAGCTTCCAAAGAATGTTCCATCAACATTGAAAATAATTTCTGACCATTTGCACTATTTTGACGGTCATGGTTGACCACTGAAATATACGCAAGAAATACGATTATCGGCGATAGTTAAAAAGCCTTGGAAAACTTATCACGACAAGTGTTGTTGTGTATTTTTGATATTAGGGTTTTCTCTCAAATTGACTGTTGTCGATCATCGGCTAGTACCGTAGACAGTAAATGACTCATGGTTTGGGAAGTCGTCTAGATAAGAGTTTGATGTGGATCACTGATAGAGGCGGAGCTTTAATAGAGCTGCTCGATTAATGTCAATCTCATTCCACAACATCCGTTAGGTATATCTAGAATAAATTATTATTTTATAAAATTTTAATTTTTAGTTATGCCTTGTATATGTTGTATCCTGTATGTGTGTGTTGCAAATGTTATAATAATTAGTCATAATTATTATCTTTTCTTCCACTGTGCACGTTTGCGAAATATGTAAACATGCGCAACACATCGAGTTAATCCTTACAGCCCTTACCACAACTGATAAGGTCCTCAAGTATACGGTCGTCGTCAAGTAATACAAAGATATCAAACCACAGAGACCATGGAATCAATCACTAAACTATCACAGAAAGAGTTGGGAAATCACGTATTTGAGATTGGTGATGGGGGAAGAGAGAGAAATCAAGTACCTAGACCTCAATCCAAGAGAAAATCAACTAATGACAAGATTAGGGAAACGATCCTACGACTTCGGATTCCTCGAGATTATAGTTATTGATCATGGATTCCTTGTCATTCCTCAATGATTACACAATTGCAGAGATTCTAACTAAAATATCCAATTAGACCTCGTTAGGCTTCATTGGAATTAAATCATGAATCCTCTAATGTTACGATTACTAGTCCGAGATGACACCTAGATAGTTTGGTTATAGCTCTCCCGCTGTCACCGAGCACTCTAAAAATACTATTAGTGTTCTACCCTCTATCACCGAGTATCCAATTAAGGACATCTTCCTAGTAATCAATAGCCATTAGCTATCTCTCATAAGAATTCATTATAATCTAAGAATCTCCTCGGAAATTCCAGTTAAAAGTTCTCTTTCTGTCATAATGCACTCCAGTCATACGATCCTAAGATTTCCATTAGACTATAATTCACTCTCATCTATATGAAATCAAGCCAGTATAACATATAATCAAATAGATCCAAAGCACAAATCCACATAGCAAAGCATAATCAAATCATTGAACATGTTAAATAACAAATCCACAGATTACAACCATCCATTTACATCCCGATTCCTCCTACATCTTAGAATCAAAGTGTCTACTCCATGACGAAGGAAATACAACATAAAGATGAGGTAAAGTAGTTTATTCTACTCCTAAATCTGAAAAAGAAAAAGGAATAAAACTTATCAATCAATGCATTCTTTCTTGTGTTGTAATCTCCTCGTCGACAGTGAATGAGAGCGACGGAGTAGTCCTGAACGGATGGATGGATCACTGAATCTCTCTCCGGAAGGTGGCTACGGTGGCCTTGAATCACCTCTAAGGGCTTCCCTTTATTTTAGGGCTAATAAGAGAAGTATTTATATGCCCCTGATGCCACACGGCCGTGCCTCATGGCACGGCCCAAGAGACACGCCCCTACCTTTCTGTCACACAGTCATGCCTGATAGGCACTGTCTTGAGCAGTCCCTCTTTGGGAAAACAGGTACGGCCTTGACCTGGGTCTTCTCTAGAGGTGAGACACGAACCCAAGCTGGATCAGGCTGGAAAACTAGGCACGGTCATGCCTATCAGGCACAGCCCCAGACTTGGTTAGCTCTGGGAGGGGGCACGACCGTGCCTTCCAAGCACAGCCCACAGCAGTTGATGATCTGCAAGGAAGCACGACCATGTCTGGTGGACACGGCTGCTAGCTGGAGGGCTCGGGTGATGAGACACGGTCGTGTCTTATAGCCCCTTAGGTAATGAAACACGATCGTGCCTTGTAGGCATGTCCCTGCTTTGCCTTCTTTTTGTTCGATCTCTGTTTCACCTTATTTTGCTCCAATTCCGTCCTGTAAATACATAAAATACAATAGCAGACCTTCGAACTAAGAAATGGAGAAAATATGTTTAATACATGGATAAGGGATGCGACAAACATAGGATAATATCATGAAATGCATAAGGATGTGCAATAAAAGTAGTAAAAACGTATGTATACCCTACGCACATTAGCAGTCATGTATCATACTTGGAGACAAAGTGCACATCAGAGCAACAACGAAGGGTCCATCATCGAACACAGTCTAGTCATATCACTTGACATGGTCGTATTCTGCACTATGAATTGGACCTTGTCAGCCAGGGAGCCACATGGCCTAGTCGTATTCTGTAACACGGTCATGGCACATATGGTTGTTTCCCCCTAATTAATTGAAATTAGTTAAAAATAAGTAATCTTTGAAAGCTATAAAAGGGACAAGGGGTACTGGCTAAAGGACATCTAGGGGTTTATGACAAAAACCCTCATTTAGAGAGCCATCTTCGAGGAGTAGATATTTTCTGCCACCAAGGAACACATGGAATTCTTTTGAAGACATCAAGATCGTCTACAATGGAGTTTCTTGTGAATTTAATTCTTATTAATTGTAGAATGATGTTCTCCATGTTTTTGGCTTATAACTCCATCACCATCGAATAGTCTCCCTAAGGAAGTAACTTGGAATTTTGTTTGATGAAATAATGCATTGATCCTAGGAGTGTAAAAAATGGATCCGACCCATAAACCCAATCTGACCCAAACTAAAAAAAATCAAGTTAGAGTTGAAGGTTTTCGGGTTCGGATCGAGGGTTTTGGATTGGATTAAATTAAGGTCAAATTCGGATCGGGTTCAGGTTGACCCGTGTTGACCCAGATTTAGGGTTTATGGGAATTTTATGGGGTTAAATCAAATTTCATTTTAAAAATTAAGATGTTTTATGTAATATTAGTATAACAATGATAAAATATTGATATAAAAATAAAGCATTATCGAGAAAATTAGTAAAAAAATCTTGATTTTTCAGGGTTTTCAGGTTGGTCTGGTTATATGGATTCAAGTTTAGGATTTCAAGTTGAATTCAGGTTCAAGTTTGGGTTCGAGTCGAGTTCAAATTGAGATTTTTTTAATAATATTTTATTTCAACCCGATTTTATTTCAACCCGATTTGAACCCACCTGACCTACCAAAATTGACACCTATAATTGATTTTCTTTTTATTAATGATGTATACGATTCTTAAATAGTTCTAGTTCGTTTTCTCTCCATTCATCTATGTTGCTAGATTCAAGTTGGATATTAACCTCCTTGAGCTAGACCAAGGGGTAAACCTTAACATATAATCATTGCATATAAACATACATTGGATTCATAGAGAATAGGGAATGACCTAATAGTGAACCCTAATTTTCAATCTCTAGAACTGACTTGAAAGTTCCTCTCACAAAGTAAGGATAGCGGTCTATGGAATCATGAGGCTTTCGTGACAAGAGCCTTTCTAAGAAAGCATTCCCTAGCATAGTTATGAAAGTAGTTGAAGTCTCTCGAGTCTTTCATGATTTATCATCAAACTTAAAAGGTCTATCCTAATTCACTTTATGAGTTACAATTGGGATATACTTTCTTTTATTCTTCCCATAGTTGCATTTGATTATCTTTGGATAAATCCCTTCAACATAATCATATATTAAAATAAAAAAGATGCATTCATTGACAATCATCATAGTGAAATCAACATCCTAGAATTACCTTCCGAATTAGTTTTTTCACTATTTTTGTTTGATCGCTCTTGTTTCTTTTCCCATAATATTGCCTTTCTCGATTGTCTAAATAACCTCCTTTGCGAATATGTTGGTATTCAACAACATGATCTTAATGGATGATATTTGTATTACTTAACGACACTATATACTTGTGGTATGAACACATCATTTAAGACCATATGACGGATAATAACCCAATAGATAAAGTACATTACATAGTCCGTTTTAGGGATTGACGACTTACCCATTCAGTGACTTTGGCACTGGACATTCCCAAAACAAATTGGAGCAGGTGAATTAGAGAATAGATGGACGTTTGTTGGCATTTCAGCCTTCCTTCTCCTTTTAGGACCTATCTGAAAGAGAATCCAGTACCTCTTGATTGTAAATACCTGAATAGGACGAACCGACTTCCGTAGATATCTTTGCTTCTGAACAAAGTAATTAGAATTAGGTTCAGTCAACCGGAATATGTATTATTCATATGGGGATCCTTCAATTGAGAAGATCCCCTGACCTGAGACGAAGAGAACATTAAAAAAATTAAAATTAAAAAATTAAGATTGGATGGGAAAACTCTAAAGATGCAATTAAAATAATATGAATATATACTTACGTGGTGACTAGTAAATATCCCATATAGGTGATTGTCAAATTATAATAAATATATATATTAATTAAAGGAGAGGAAAATGACTTGATTAATAATAATAAAATATTATAAAATTTATTTAAATATAAATTAGGATATAATAAAAGATTGAAAACAGCTTAGGAGAATCCTATATAGTATGTTTTATAATAAAATTTATATCATTCCTTTCGTTTAAAAAAATATTATTTTTTTAATATTATTTAAATTTCTTGTTTAAACTTATACTAATTTAATGACTTGTTTAATTTTTTAGATAAATTTTAAAATTAATTTAAGAGTATTTCTAAAAAATAATTTGAATAGAGTGCCAATTAAAAAAAACACTTTGATACTTTTTAAAAAAATATGTGCAAAATATTTACTTTTGCCCAATATTTAAGTTACTCTTCTATCCGGTGGCTATTTCATATTTTGAGTACATTTTTTTTTCCCTTTGTAAAAGCCGAAAAGGAAAACTTCAAAGTTGGGCCCAGGAACAAAAAGTAAGAAAGGTCAAATTTGGGACCACAATAATTGAATTCATACATTTAATTACTTTATCATTTTCTGTTCAAAAAGAAAACAAAAGGCCGAACTTGGGCCGTTTGACAATTAATAAACGTTTTTATGAATGACCAATCTCGAATCAACGTGAAACACGTGCGCCTAAGCCGCTATGCACCATACTCCGCAGGAGCAGCACACCAGAAAAGGGTCTCCTGAAAGCGCATCGACTGGAATTCTCCAGACCATCGCGTCCGAGTGGCTGCCTCACATCCTCTGCGTGCACTCGGCCCGGAGCTCAGTGTCCTCTTCACCGCCAACAATGGCAGCCGTCGTCTCTGATAAAGCCGTTGAGGTGTGCGTGAAGGCTGCCGTCGGAGCACCGGACACCCTCGGCGACTGTAAAGCCCCCTCGATACTCTTTCGTCGCCTTGTGCCGGTTCTATAGTCATTGATCTCTTGTCCATGCACTGAACAGGTCCTTTTAGTCAGAGGGTGCTTCTCACGCTAGAAGAGAAGGAGATTCCTTACGATCTGAAGTTGATCGATGTTAGCAACAAGCCGGATTGGTAATCTAAGTGTGATTTTTCATGACGATGCTTTATTTTTTAGCTTGTGTCCACGAGAAAGTTTCTTGTCGTTAATGTCGTTGGATTAGGTTCTTGGATATTAGCCCAGAAGGTAAGGTTCCGGTGCTGAAGGCGGATGATGGCAAGTGGGTTCCCGATTCGGATGTTATCACCCAAATTTTGGAGGAGAAATATCCGAACTCTTCGCTTGTCGCTCCCCAGGAGTACTCGTCAGTGTAAGATTGGAGCAGATTTTTTTTTTTAATTTTTTTTTTCCAGTTTAGTTTTTCTGTTTGTTTCTGTTGGTTCATGGTGCAATTGGTTATAGGCTGCTATAGGCTCATATCCTGATGCATGTCCTAATGGATTTACAACTTCTGATATGATGAAAACAATGTGAGGTTCGTGTGATTAATGTTTTTGTTCTGGAGCTCTGTAATGCCTTGCTCAGTAACTTAGATTAGACTATTGAACTGTTATGCGTCCTTTAGTAAACGAATCTGGAAAGGTACTGTTTAGATTAGTTGATGGCCTGAACGTCCATATTTGTGTTTTGTCCGAGACACAGTTGGTTTGTGTTTGATTTGACTGATAGTCTACAGTAGCCATGGGGACGTGTCAGACTTCTATCCACAAGGCAGAAAAGTTTGTATGATGGATATTCTCTCTGACTTTTCTTCCGTGCTTTCAAATTTCTGTCTCTTTTTTAATGTGAAGAACCGGAATTGAAACTTTTAGCTTGATTATTATTCATATTTGAAGTGAATTTTTTATAAAGTCAAAATTGTGTTCAAGAATTGTTTTGGAAGGCTAAAGAGATCCTGAAGAATAAATAATTGTACCTTTCATCTATATTGATTTGGTTGATTCATACTCACTCTACCATGTCTCTCTTTCTTTTGTTAGATTATTTCATTATGTATCCACATGAGTCATGGTGATAGATTACAACTTGTACAACAAACAACAGCAGCAAAACATATATCATAAATAATATCACTGTAAACAATATTTGTATAACTTATACTACTTTTAATTTGCACATTTGTATAAAGGATGAAGTATTTCATACATAATGTCATAATTTTCTCTTTGTTTGAATGTTATCATGGTGCATAAGACATTGTTTTGATTGATGAGACATGTGAAAATGAAAATGCTAAGCTCAAATCTTGGCAACAATACTAAAAGAAAAAGACTTTAGGCTTAATAGGGTAATGAAATTTAAATTTAGTAGTATTAGACGTAACAAGATAATTATTAAGGTAGGAGATGATGAGTTAAGATCTTTTTTGCAAAAGGGTGGAAGGATTAACAAAGATATTTTACATAAGTTAAAGCAAGATAGTTGAAATGGCGAAGGACGTCAAATTTTTTTTGTGATCATAAAGTACCTCTAAAGCTTATAGGAAATTTTTATGAATGACTAGTCTATATGTTATATGAAGTTGAATATTGGACTATAAAGTGAGCACACGAACAATAGATGAGATTCAGAGAGATGAAAATATTAAAATGGATTATGCGGGCATACAAGAATGAACAACATAAGGAATGAGAATATTAGAGAGAAAATGGTTGTGCTTATCGAGGGAGAATTTTGAGAGACGCATTTAAGATGACATGGATATAAGTGTCCAATAAATGCCTCAATTAAATCATGTGAGACTATCATAAATACACACATTAATAGAGGATGATAAAAATCAAAAAAGATTTGATATAGTAGGGGATGAATCAGCCCAATGACATAGGAGGATTCATAGAGCCGACCTCATTTAATGGGATAAAGATTTGGTTATTGTTGTTGTTTGAATGTTACCTGTAAGAACAAACTTGTACCGTATTTTGATTTGATTGATTTAATATTTACTATGTATGTAGTGTTCTTAAAATTTCTTTTCAATCTTTCTTCATTTATTTGTAGTAACAAATTCACTATTGATTATTTTGTTATTTCATAATATTAAATATGGCTGTATAAAAGGCCATTCAACTATCATAGCAGTGAATTTTTTTTACCATCTTTGTCAGGGGATCAAAAATTTTTTCTTCTTTCATAAAGTTCTTGAAGAGCAAGGATGCCAATGATGGATCGGAACAAGCTCTGATTGATGAGCTACAGGCATTGGATGAACATCTTAAAACTCATGTAAGTCTAAGAGTGACGATAGCATCCAAAGTTAGCGAGTATTTTAAGTGTGAATAATTAGGTTTACTCCCACATATCTTATTTTATCAATTGTTTGAAGAGTGTCCAATAATTGGAGTTATGCTTCATTGAAAACCTAATTCAAGCCTATAGGCCTGTTACTCTGGTTCAATTGTTGGTTTTTATACTTTATGTAGGGCCCATATGTCAATGGTGACAACATTTCTGCTGTTGACTTGAGCTTGGCACCTAAGTTGTTCCATCTAGTCGTAGTGCTTGATCATTTCAAAGGATGGAAGGTCCCGGAGAATCTTTCCTATGTTCATGCTTACATGAAGGTGTGATTCTAGATTCCTGTCTGTGGAATTTTTATTTTTCCTGTTTAGAGTTACTCTTTTTCTTGCATTTCAATACAAGATCTTTATCTCGTCACTTTGTCTCTTTTTAGTAGGTCATATTTTCATTTTAGCCCCCCACCCACCAAACCACCACCACCACAAAACAAAGAGGAAAAGAAAAAAGCACCAAGTTGTTGATTCCACTAAAATAACTAACTTATGGCAGTAGAATCACTGTGGGGTTGAAGGGGCAAGACAATCCACTCACCTCACCTATTACATCACCCAGCTGCACCCAGCTGCACAAATGCTTCACCCATTGGTGTAGCTTAATCAACACATCCTGTCTTCATCAGCCAATTTGATTATTTTACCATGTGCACAGTAGCAAAAAAAAAAAAAAAAAAACTAGGATGGTTGACATATTGGTTGTGGTGATGATTGCCTAGCCATAGAGGTAGAATCATGTGATGTTGACTTGTGCTGCATGACTGACATCAAGCAAATGTATTGGGTTTGGGGTGCCATATCAACCAACTGCTTCACATTGATGAGAATTGATGCTGGTGCCAACATAATTGCTTCTGCAGTCAAAGCCAAGTCCTTGATGTAGAACACAGGTCAGCACATACCAATGTGCCAAGCTTTCTTCAATTTCAAATTCTAAAGGTGGGAGGAGAGCACCTTGTGAGCCTTGTAAACATGGGTGGCTGCCTACTATGTTGCTTGGATTTAGGTATCTGACATGATTGACGATCCAATTATATAGCTATCTCTAAAACTTTTAGACATGAACAATTGAAATACAGAATCTCCATTCAGAATGTTGGCGTCAAGTGTCAGTTCTTGACACGGGTTTGGAGAGGGTAGCCAAAGAGTTCTATAGGCAACACAGGTGGAGAGGTAAACAAAGAAGAAATGGACTTTGATAAGAGCAAGCAAACAGAGAAGATCAAATACAAAATTTTTATTGAAAAGATAAGCAACCAAATAAAGCTGGAAAGCATATAGGATCCCTGAATTTAATGAAACTTTGCACCAAGCTATGATGAGTTCCTGTACTATCTGTGACTCAAGATTGTGGGTAAACCAGCAGGCTAAACTGTGGTTTGTGTCTCCATTTGTTGAACAATGTTGTCTGATTTGCTCCAAAAAAATTCATCTGTTTGCCAACGTTGTGGGTGACTAAACAGCATGACAATGGTTAATGAGTGCAAATTGTGGGATCTGTGACAGAAAAGATGTCGTAATAGTCATCTTCATTGTTGTTGCTGTCCATTTGGTCGCTGAGATAACAGTGGCAATGGGATTGTCAAAATGCACCTGAACACTCACATGTAGAGCATTTGACGACCATGTCTCAGTTCTGTCGGTGGAGCCAATGACATAACTCTAGAAAGTCAGTGGGTATTTTGATGAAAGTGAATTTGGGTGATTTTGAAAAAGAAATTGTAATCTAGGTAGAAAAATGAAAATTTCCCCTTTGCTATCAAGAAACTGAGACCAGGTCAATCAGATTGAATTAGTATAGTTTTGTCCAGTTTTTATTTAATTCTTGACATTGTTGAATACTAGACTTGGATGTGAGATCGATTGGTGAAGACTCTCCTGGTGGCCTGGAAAGTGGAAAATCTATATTAACAGCCTAAATTGTTATGATAGCCTTACTGTCCAAATGGTTAGAATAGCCTTACTCCCAAATGCTTACAATAGCTTGGTACTCAACAGAGAACTTGCCTGGTAGCATAAGAATACACTTGTTATTTATAATGCTTTTGAGTCGCTTACTATGCTTCTACAATATGTTTTTGAAACTACAGTATGCTTTGACATCTACCTTGCTAAACCTTCAACATTTTTCAGCACATTTTTGAACGGGAATCATTCTGCAAGACCAAGCCTGCAAAGGAGCATGTGATTGCTGGATGGGCACCAAAAGTGAATGCTTGATATGTAATTTTTAGTTGGAGAGCTTTAGAGCCGCTTTGTTTCCTGAACTTTCTTAGGATCTGCTACTCGTTCCGTGTAATATGAATAAAAAAGCTCTCTTCTGGTTTGTGGTAGTAAATGGAATGCTTGATATGTAATTTTTAGTTGGAGAGCTTTAGAGCCGCTTTGGTTCCTGAAGTCTCTTAGCTTCTGCTACTTGTTCCGTGGAATATGAATTAAAAAAGCTCTCTTATGGTTTGTGGTAGTAAAAGGACTTAGTAAAATGAAATGCCTTAACATTTTCTCCTTTCGAAATTTATTTATCATGAAAACTTCTGTCTTTATATATGCCTTAACAAAAGGGTTTTACTCGTGACTGTTCCTAAGCTTCGGCAATAGCAGAGAATAAGCATTGTGGTATAATAAAAATGTGCTCATTAATATGTTCATTCGTAATAACTGTGGTCGTGGGGAGAATTGATGGATTTCATATTTGTGATGGACTTCTGTTATTGCATCGCACGAGAAGTTTGAAATGACTATTTATAAGGGAGTCCAACGGTCGTCACGACTGAATCGTAATGCTAAGTATTTACTCTGCGGCATTGTAGCTGAAGAGTCCTGGTCGTGTGTTGGATATCTCCTTGATGAAGCAGTGGAAATTATTGCAGAGGAAAAGCACAGATTGGGAAGGGGTCAAGTTGAGTGCAACACCAATGAATTGAATGCAGTGAGTGGTCTACCGTGATTTTGAAGACGAAGCACTTTTTTGGATTTTATGCACTCGAGTTGTGCTAGCACTTGGGAATCGTTGATACAAGATGCGTGATTTGGAGATGCAGCAGTAATTTGGAAGTGAATGAAGCACGAACAGACATTAACTTTTGGGGAAAAAAATGCAGTAAACTCAACAAAAATCAGTGATCTTGAGCGTGTTTGTAACACAAGAAAATCACTAAATACGA
>JBBMKF010454920.1:0-11992 GCA_037834155.1 Curcuma caesia | reverse complement strand
ATTTTGATGATTTAGATATTTGAAGTTTATTTTTTCTTTAATTTGAATTATGCGTATAACGTATTTATTTGTTAGTAAATTTTATATTTACATTATTGTTTAATATTTTATAGATTATAATTTTGTTAGTGAAATATTTTGATAGAAAATTTTGAATTGTAAAAATTTATACTCAAAGCGCCTTACTTTGGTAAGGTGTGAGCCTCACCTTGCGTCTAGCGCCTCAGGTCCCACAGCATCTATGCGCTTTTAGACTCCTCACGCCTTAAATAAATATGTCGATGGCCATGGATAACATAGATGTGATACTAGACTTGCTCTGTTGCAAGCGATAAGAAGGATGGAAGCCTTTTGGTTCTATAAGGAAATGTTTGCAAATGTTCAGAGAGATAAAAGGATTTGTCAGATAATCTACAAACGTTCAATTCATTTCAGGAAGATCTAATGGTCAATCTGATATTTTTCTTGCTGTTTCCTGTCAAACTATTATTTTCCCCTATTGATTAATAATCTGAAAACACCTGTCAGTTGCAAATCTCATGAACATACTGTTGGCTGCAGTTCAACGGCTTTATAGACTTGGAGTCATATGATACATTAGCCATGAGAGTCCGGGGGGATGGAAGATGCTATATATCTACTGTAAGATTCTATGTTGCTTATTTACACAACTATTGACTTTATTCGCTCATTTGATTTCCCTCGCCAGATTTTTTGGATATTTAATCTGAGTCCATGCCTCCGTTTAAAATTACATTTGCAGATATATACAGATAATTGGATAAGTACACCGGGACAGCTGGAAGACAATTCATGGCAAGCTCTTGTATATGCTCCCAAGAACCAATGGCATGTCGCAAAGGCAAGTTTGTCTCCTTTAATGCTGTTACCATAACATCGATCTAAGATTTGAGTCATCAGTGGGTTACAACTCTGATCTTTTGGCTCTATCAGATCCCTCTACATCAATATGTACCAAAATGGAAAGGCCATGAGATCAGTTCAGAGACGGAGATGAATCCATCGCGCATTGTCGCAATGGCTCTTTCCGTCAACGCTGAAAGGGGTGTTCCGGTTGCTATATCTGGACCTGGAGATTTCAGATTGGAAATTGATTGGATAAAAGCACTGAGAACAACAGATCTCTTATAGAAACCACTCAAAATTTTGAACCTTCAGGGATCATCTCATTACCCTTCTTTCAACTTTTCCCCAAGTATAAATTTCACTCACATTTGTCATTGGATCGACTCAAACTCAGATCCGAGGCAGCCAAGAGGATATTGAAAAATGTCACATATGTCTCCAGTTGCTGATGCACTTGACGGGGCCAACTCTGGCCAAACTATCGAAGAGACCGCCCTAGTCTCTGAATCTGACACAGTTGTTAGAGTCAAATAAAGGTAACATCGAGAAGTATTTAATAATTTCTGTATTATGCAATTCCAATCTTTGCATCGCATGATGTTCTCAGTTAAAAGCATGAATATTTGATATTTTTGGGGTTACGAGGATGTCCTTCCAATATTAATGAATATTTTTTCCTTGGTGTTGAGATACAGTAGAGGTAGAAGCGATACAAGTTAAAACTCTTTCTTTTCTAGCACTGTTGTTATTTATCACCTTTATTGTAGAATTTTAAAATTTCTTTAGCTTCCTACTCTTAGATGACATAAAGTACTAGAACTCCGATGGTGTAGTGCTCCCAAAACATGGTGGGTGTCAGCCTCAGCTTACTGTGAAGCAATAGCCAATCGGCATGAATTGAATTGGGATTGTATATTTTAATATATCTTGCTGAGCTTTCAATCTGGCTCAAGTTTGTTTGGTAGCCAGTGTAGCATCATCGGACTCAATTATTCGTTGCGTGTTCCATGATTCCTCCGTTTTATGGTCATGTTCATTCTGTTCGAACTGTCTCATGCACACTGTTTTGAAATCATATTGTATCCGAAAAGGAAAAGCATTAGGCAATTGCAAAAAGTGATCTGTTAGGAGCTGGAAAGAAAAAAAAAAGAGTAGGGATAGAAAAACTACAAGAAAATGTCAATTGGGGTTGTGAATTACATTTTGAGCCAAATTGCATTTGTTTAAAGCTGGTCATTGATAATGAGGAAGTTATTTATTGGACTAGACAATGGGTTGAGATTGCAATTGCCCCCGGACTGAGTCGATTACTGCAGAATAGATTTATTGCAGTGGATAAAAGTTGAATTTCAATGAAATTGATATGATGTTCTCTTCCAGAGTGATTAATTATAGTTTATTTATTTATTTTTTCATAGATAATCGTAAGATCGACAGTGTGAGATTGTTGGATGATGAATTTCATCTTTTAGGTCAAAGATGCAATTGATGCGCAATGGATCAATGTTGCTAGCAATATTGAGGCCGAGGGTCAATGTCACTAGTGGTGCAAGTGGCAAGTTTAATATAGAAGATATGTTGAATTATTTTTTATGTTCAAATGCATCACTCTAATCTTTTGTTTACTTGGAAGCTTCTGCCATATATTAATATAATCAAATACTCTGGCTATACTTTTTATTCGGAATAAATGAAAATTAGACGTGTATTTTAATTTTGTAAAATTTGAATGTACAAGGTCACTTTAAATGTTATTTTATCAAATTGAAAATTGTATCTTTGAGAAGATAAACACCGCCGAGTCACTACTTTAAAAAAAAACAAAATAGAATTAAAATAAAATTTAATCCTTTCTTATCTTCAAAAAATATATATAAATTTTAAATAATAATAGTAATTTATTTGTTGAATATAATCGTTGCCGGCTTTGTTTCGTCGCTGACTTCCATCGTCCATCTTCTCCATTCCTCTTCAATCTCGATCTCTCCCCCCTTTCTCTGGAGACCTGCTCGTCTCCCTTCGCCGAGGTAGATTTTCTTCGATTAAAGTTCCATTATTTTGACCATTTCGTAGTCTAATCAGGTTAAGGTACACGCAATTTGCGTGTATGAGCCATCTTTCGGTGGTTCGATGACTTCGCCGCGCCCTTCTAGATTGTTCCGTTGCCAACACTTTGCCCTTTTTTCGATCCAATCTTACCTGTTTTCAGCTGTAAATACCTTCCAAATCCAGTTTTTTTCTGAGAGATTTATGGAAAAGTTGGATTTTGGGGACGGCGTGTGATAAGTTTTGGGTGGTTCGTTCTTGAATCGGAGGCGACACGAAGGGGGAGGTTGGTAAATCTCTTTGGTTCTCTTCGTCCTTGTTCTTGATGATTGTGTTTATTCGATTAGATCGTCTTTGTTCGAGCTGCAATGATTGATCTTCATCATGGAAATGGGAAACCCGACTTTCTTTTTTGTTTTCTTTGTATTTTTTTTTAAAGGAGATCGAGGATATTTGATAGCAGATCTATTGTTTCTGTCTGATATGTTCTTCGTCTTGTGGGAGAGTTACCTAAATTGGGCGTTCCTTTTTCTTTGCCATCCAAAATCGTTTTTTAACCCTAGAATCGACGAGTTATCTCTTTTGCTTCATCTCTTTTTTGATGTGCTAGAGAAGGACATGACTTTGTAGTCCTAGTGGAGTAATGTTCATAGGGTTATTTGATTGCGATTATTTGTAGATCCAACAGGGTGAAAGGAGAAGGCAGAATCAATGGATGAATATTTAGCTGCAAGATATTGGTGCCACATGTGCTCAAGAATGGTGAGTCCGATCATGGGAGCCGAGATCGAATGCCCAATCTGCAACAGTGGATTTGTGGAGGAGATGAATGGGGGAGGAGAAGCAGCCACATCTCCTGACCTAGAATTGAACAGGGACCTCTCTCTTTGGGCTCCCATCTTGCTTGGAATGCTCAGTGGTGGCTCCTTGAGGCGCCGCCGTCACCACCATGAAGAAGAAGAGCACAACTCTGGCCGGGAACATGACTTGGAAGCTTCTATTAACCGGCGGCGGAGACGGAGCCCAGCCATTCTCCAGATGTTCCGTGCCCTTAGGGAGGGCAATGGATTGGATTCTGATGGAGATGACAGTGATAGGGAGAGGGAAAGAGACCGAACACAGTTACTTATGGATCTCATCAACAATGCCATAGATGGCTCTCTAGACCCAAATAATGCACGAGGACAGAGCTCGAACAGCAGCAACAGTGGTGTCTCATCGAGAGATTCCTTCCTCGGTCCAGGCCTAGATCTCATCCTGCAACATTTGGCTGAGATTGATCCAAATTTTCATGGCACTCCACCTGCTCATAAATCAGCAGTGGAGGCAATGCCCACTATAAAGATTACAGAGAACTTGAGCTGTTCAATTTGCTTGGATGATTTTGAAATCGGCGCTGAGGCCAGGGAGATGCCTTGCAAGCATAAGTTCCATGGCAATTGCATCCTGCCATGGCTTGAGCTCCATAGTTCCTGCCCGGTTTGCCGTTTTCAGGTGCCTACAGAGGAGTCAAAGGTCTCAGATGCTGCTAATAGGGAGGAGCTTCGTGATAGTGGTGGTGGTAGTAGTGACAGCAGCGATGGAGGGAGCGAGAGGGGTTCCTGGCTACCTGTTCCTTGGCCTTTCAATGGCTTGTTCTCTTTGCTGGGGTCTCACCGGAGTGGAAATTCTTCCTCAACACAACCATCCTCTTCGTCGCAGCCCACTGGAGGTAACTCTCATCCTGATGCAAACTGAAAAATGTTGATTCATTCTTCTGCTGTTTCATGAGTGTCATGTGGTTTGTTGTAAATATTGTTTTGTTCACTATTTGAACGATGGAAGAATAACTCTTCGGTGCCATCTTGAATTGCTCCACTTTGATCCTATATTGCCTTTTTCATCTGTTCAATGCAAACAATATTGACTACAACAATTGCAAGGCTTCTTTGCACTTCTGCAGCTTATTGAAACCATGAAAACAGTGTTAGGAAGGGGAGAAGTAGTTCAGCTTGTTAGGGTTTAAGCCATCAACTGGTTTGTGCTGGTAAGATTGAGAATCTAAATTGTATGTGCAGTAGATATGCCCCAGCCTATTTGTGGGGTTTTCTGGTGGTGAGAAAGATTTTTCTACCAATAAATTAACTAAACATTTTGCCCTGAAACCTGCAGACTTCCATTTCTCATTCCTCTACAGAAGAGTAAGGTTATAAAAGGGCAATTAAAGAACTGTATTTGAGTTCATCAGCTACATCAGCTAATTCAGAAAGTTAAACTACTTGTTAGTCTTTCTACATAATCCCACACGTTTGCAGAAAATAACAGTAAGAAGTTCAGAAGATGCCTCACTCAGTGCATTAAACATAAATACATAATACATGCTTTCTATTTCAGTCAAGAAAAAGATGCATGTTTCTTCTACTTCATGGCAGCTTCTTCTTTCTTCAATGAAACAAGGCAGATTCAAAAGCCACAACAGCAGCCATATGGCGGTTGTTGGTTCAAATTTAGGGGGGGAAAGACCCGTATTGCTCGAGAACATAGTCGATGGAAATGTCCCGCGGAGCGGCATGGCTTTTGACGATGACCATGTCTCTTTTGCTGCTTATCTCCTGAAATCAAGTGGATGCAAGTGACTGAGCAAGGTCGACTTAAACTTGAGAAGTCCGATTTTCACTTGTTAGTCATGTAAGATGAGAGAGCTAAGTAGGTAGTGTCTAGCGTGACCATTCAATTACAGATGACAATTCCAAGTTGCTCTCCACCTTGAAACAGACTAGCTCCTTTTGATCTTCTGTCATGATCATCACAGTCGTTGCTTACTTGGAGGCCATGGTTTGATCGAAGAAGACAAGTATTGCATGACCATGAATTGGCAGAGGGAGCTAAATGAATACAACATTGTAAGTCCTCTATCACGGTTGTCGCGGTCGGCACCTTCTTGGAGGCCATGGTTTGGATCGAATAAGACCAATTCGCGGAGAACTGGAGTTTACACTAGTAGATATTGTATTATCAGGAATTGTGCGGAGGATGCTTGAGTTGGAGGTCCAATAATGAGGTGCCGACTACGGCAATGAACCTCTTCAAGGAAGTAGATGACTCAATGGAACTAAACTACTCCAACGGGCGCCATAGCGGTTTTAGTCATGTGATAGTAACAACGATGTGGATGAGCGAGGCATTGGGCTGAGGGGGCGAGCGACATTCGACTACAAGCTCTATTGAAATCGTAGGCAATACAATAATTTTAGTTCATCTCAACCTATTTATTTCTCCTTTTCTTTATCTACGGTGTTGGATGATGAATCAATTTTTGTTGCGAAACTAAAAGGAAAATCAGTTAACAAAAATATTTCCCATAATAAAGTGAATACCATCGTTCAAAACAAAAATGCAAACATTATTTTTTCATTAATTTTTCTCCTAAATAAATTTAGAACCATTTGTTCATCTAATTTCCATTTCCATTTTGCCTTCTATCAACTAATCACTAAGGATTTGCAAGCGTGGATCTATAGCCGAAAACCTATCCTAACTAAGAAATTTGATTTAAAATTATTGAGTTTGATTTGAATTTAAACTTGAATAAGTCATTAGAATTTATGTTTGTTGATTAGAATTTATGCATTGAAGTGGTAATCTATTAGACTCATTCTGATCGCTGGTTCCTATTTCACTATCTAAAACATTAAGACAAATTTGCATTCTTACAAACTCAAACACCACCAAGTTAAACAACTGCACCAAATTAGGAGAAAACAAGAGGCGAAAAAATGGAACCAAAATTCCTTGCAAGTTAACCTTGCCATCTTTTCGAAAAGAAGTGATTCGAGGATATGCAAAGATGCAAAGTAAGAAAGAAAGAAAGAAAGATAAAGCGAAAAGACTTACAATTCGCAACCACAAAACTGTGATTCCATTAGTGAATCAGAATTGCAATACAATAGACCTGTTCTGATAGCCAGAGGTAATGTCCTGCATCAGAACCATAGGGAGTCATGTTCATCTGCTGAACAATTGATTCAGTTTATGGTTAAGTGCTAATGAACAGTTTCCGGATTCCCGGTCTTTTCTTTCTTTCTTTCTTTCGGATAACTGAATAAGTACCAAACTAAGTGGAGATAGATGGGAATCCAGTTCTTATGCCGGATTCCCCTACTCACTTATGAAAGGCACATAAGGGAATTCTGCACAGTAGAGTTTTCTGTTCTTTATGCAAAGTAAGAATCCAGTTCTGATTCTGGATGCAACAGTCAAAATAGAGCTTTCAACCTCCTCCTATCAAAAGACCTATAAAACTCTTCAATTTAACTATATAAAAGATGAAATGTTAAAGATTTCCATGAGATCCAAAAAACAAAAGAAAGAAGAAAAATCATAACCAACCATATAAGATGCTCTTTTCAGCTATTGATTGCCTGAGAATAAAAGAAGTTCCAAGTTCTCAAGATATCAGCAATCAGCTTCTTCATGGATAATTTTCTATTAGCAGGATTAATTAACTTTTGACATATCATGATTGAAGTTTTCTGTTTTTGTAAGTTTATATGAAACCGAAGTTCTAGTCGGCGTAGATGAATTCTACTAATGATAATTTGACTAGTGTTTGTTACATCTTTATGCCTTGTTGGCTATCTAATTGTTATGTTCTTATTTTTAGAACCAAATGAACTAAATGAAGTTAAAAGAGTGAAAGCTCATTCAAGTTCATCCAAGTGTGACCTGACATGCACCGAAGCACGCGAGTGTTAGCATGATACGGTATCAAAATCATATGGCTCATCCAAGGACAGAACAATATTTTGAGACTTTGATTGAGGCCTTAGCCTATAAGTGCCTAAAACAATTTGCTGAATGGACTTGATGGACACCCACTTTTCAAGCTGTGCAGATTAGATTGCATTTGACTGTTGTGCCCGAACAACTCGAAATTCCTTTTCCTTTTTGCTTATAAGGAGGCCCTTGGGGTCCTTCCTCATCATCAAGGGAGCTGAAGAGAATTTGAGTACCTTCCTAGACAACAAGAGCACACATGATGTTCTAGTTGTGGATGCCTTGGAATTCAAGTATATCAACAGCACAAGAAGCTAACCAGTGAAAAAAGGTAAGAAAGACAAACATAATGGAAAGAAGAAGCCTATATTTGTCTGTCTTAGAATGCTCTACTCGATTCAACATGTCTGTATAATTTTCTGAAGCAGATGTATCAGCACCAGCCTCATCAAGGAAACAACAACCTCCTATCTTCTGTGGCAACATTTTCCCCAGAAAGGCATTTGTTTCTGCAAAGAGGAAGTGCTTCCGAAGATTCAGGCTTAGTTCTCTCAACCGATGTAAAGCCTCGGCTTAAATGGAATGCAGAGCTCCACAAGAGGTTTATAGAAGCAGTGAACCAACTCGGAGGAGCCGACAGTGAGTATAAAACAGTCACTGTTGTCTCTAAATGATCCATCTTAATGAGTAACATAAGGAGACTACATCTTGCAGAGGCTACTCCAAAAACAATCATGAGAGTAATGGGGATTCCAGGACTAACTTTGTACCATCTAAAAAGTCATCTTCAGGTACTTGTGATTCTTTCTGCCTCACTCACCATTTTTCGATCTGTTTGTGATTATTGCATTCACTAACCTGCTTTTGTTTGTCCACTAGAAATACAGACTTGGCAAAAACACTCAAATAAGTAATGGAAGCAACAAAAATGGTAAGGAGAGCTGCTAAAGTTTCTGTTCATGGTCCAAAATTCTGCATGATGTATAGGCTAAATGGTGATTCATTTTAATCTGCAGTGATTGGCAGTGCACTAGTACAAGAGAGGGCACCGGAGAACAACGAATCTTTGATGAACATCGCAACACCATCGAATAAGTATGTAGATGACTAATCCTTGATGAGTTAGTTATTTCAACACAGGATAATCATTTGCTGATGGTGCATTGAGCACAGATCCATGCAGATAGATGAGGCACTGAAAATGCAAATTGAAGTACAGAGACAGTTACATGAACAAGTTGAGGTAATTTGCAAATCTAAACATATCGAACGACTAATCGTTTGCTTGGCTATAGCATCCTGTAAAACAAGAAATAAGAGTGGCAAGAAAGCATCATAAATCTTTGTTGGTTCTGGAACTGTAAAACAAGAATTAAGAATGGTAGCAAAACCATTTTCAACACATTACTGTTTCATTGGATCATACATGTTGACGAATGACATTTCTGTAAAAGGTACAACGACATTTGCAATTGCGGATCGAGGCTCAAGGAAAATATTTGCAGTCAGTGCTGGAGAAGGCTCAGGAGACAATCACAAACCAAAACCTGAGTTCTGCAGGACTTGAAGGTGCTAAGATTCAACTCTCTGATCTGGCCTCTACGGTCTCGAATGGATATTTCAGTAACTCGGTTCGGGTAGATACTTGCTTAGCCTCATCCGAGGGACTTCAGAAGGAGAAAGAGGCACTTGGTACTAGAATGGCATTAAGACCATATCATCAAGATTTTCCCCTATCATCATGGTACAGTAATGAGCAGAAGAAGCCTTTCACTGCACAAATGCTAAGAGATTCAGACATTGCGCAATCGACTGCTAGACCTCGATGCGAAGATAGGGATGGTGCACCTTTGCCTGAGGTAGAGAAAGAGGAAAGAAATGAAGAAAATTTTCTTGAACACCCAAAAAGCAAGAGACCAGCTCTGGATCAAGGTAGTAGAAAGCAATTAGAAGAGTTTGGGTTGCCTTGTCTTAAAACTGAACTAGAACTAAACATCCATCATGGTAGTGAGGGTTCATCAAGTTGTAAAGAACTCGACCTGAATGATTTCAGATGGAGCTGATAAAAAAAATCGAGAGAGAAAGAGACAGAGATTTAAGGAAGTTTACCAAATAAATTATTGACTCAAACAGATTACTGCTGAGATGAAGTTGAAAATAAAACTTTCTGTTGCCAAAAGCATTCAAGATAGCATACACAAATGTAGTTAGCAATTCTATGAACTAGCAGATGATGTGGACAAATGGGATAATCGACAAGGGGACGCGAAGATGAGATCGATTTATTATGATATATTTACCTATTATGATGTTATTAACCCTAAACTCTTACATTAAAGAATCTTGAATTAACATTTTTTTGGAGTCATCATTCAATTCCCTCGATCCTTAAGAATAATGAAACTCTAGCTAGTAAAAGATAGTTTGATTTTTCCACTGAAAGCTTATGTTCTTTTTCAAAAATATCCCTTTGGAGTTTTAAAAACATTAAAGTGCCTGTAAAATTTTGAAGCTCTTGTCATTTGCAAGTGATTATCTTTAGTTGTCATGACTCCGAAGGAGGTTTCATGTGAGACTAATTGATGATCTGCACAATACGTTGCAAAAACTGAAGTAGAGTACAATTGCATGTAATCCATGAATGCCCGCAAGTAATGTTTTTTTATTCTAAAAACATGGTTGAGGGGTGTGTATGGAAAAATGGATAGGAAATTTTAACATAAAATCCTAAACTCTATTCATTCTCAAAAAATCATAAACATAATAATCAGAATTGCGGAAGCATACCAGAACTCATGATTTGCAGTAGATTTCGAATAATGATCTTCAATTTGTAGATTTTTTTAAGAATCCAGAGAGTTTTGTTTATTGGATATAAAATCAAAACGTCGTTCTACAAACTGGGACCATAACTCTTTTTTATAATTATCTAAATTTATTTATTTTTAATTTGGTCCTTCAATAAATTAGAAATTACACATGTAGTATCCATACTATTATATTCATGACAATTAAACCCTTAAGTCAAATTCTTTAATCATAATTTTGATCATATTAGTTTATGACTTATTTAATTGATGACATAGGCATTTATAATTACAATTATGGTCCCAAAATTATAATAATCTTCCACTAGACCATATATGTAAATTTATAAATGTGTTAATCTTAATGAGCTCCAAATTTTTATTATTATAGTCATAAGGCTTCCTTAATAATCTTGTCCATTAATTATATAGACATAAGATCAATGTAGTCTTTGTTGTATCTATCGCAACTAAACCATCAGTGACAATGTACATCAATACAATCAAATGACATAGATCAATCATGAATGTGTGGTATGAAAATTACATGCAAGGTAATCTATTCATGTCAATTTTCAACTAGTCCTCCTTAACCAAAGTGAGATCAAAATATTAACTTAAGTTATACAAAGTGTAATGAAATAAACATTAAACTTTATATCTGATCAGAAAAATCTTAGCATATAATCAAACATATATAGTACAAACTCCCACTAGATCTAGATTTCACCAAATTGAATAGCACTCATATGAGTGATATGCTCATAGAAGACATTGGGTGGTAAATCCTTCATAAAAGGATCTGCTATTATGGAGTTTGTGTCTATGTGTTCTATCGAAATTTGCCCACTTTGTACTCTTTTTTTTACAACAAGGAACTTGATATCGATGTGTTTCAATTTTGTCAAGCTCCTATTATTGTTAAAATATAATACAACTGATCTATTGTCACAAAATAACTTCAATGGTATCTCAACCATTCCCAAAATACGCAATCCAAAGATAAAATTTTTCAGTCATATTTCATGATTAGATGCCTCGTAACATGCTATAAATTCTGCTACCATGGTGAAAGAAGCTATCAGTGTCTATTTAGCACTTCTCCAAGAGATAGCTCCGTCAACCAATAGAAAAACATAACCTGAAGTGGATCTCATGCTATTTTAGCATCCCGCAAAATCAGAATCAGAATATCCCATGATCTCAAGAGTATCTGACCTCTTATATGTGAGCATGTAATCACTAGTTCTTTTTAAATATCTCATTACCCTCTTTGCTGTTTTCCAATGATCCATTCCTGGATTGCTCAAATATTTACCTAACACTCCAACAATATACGCAATATCTGGATGCGTACAAACTTGAGCATACATAAGACTTCCTATTGCTGAAGCATAGGAAATCTTTTACATTTCTTGAGTCTCGAGGCTTCCTTTAGGACACTGTTTAAGACTAAACTTGTCTCCTTTAGCGACCGGGGTGCTACCTGGTTTACAATCTTTCATGCCAAATCTTTC
>JBBMKF010454910.1:0-11992 GCA_037834155.1 Curcuma caesia | reverse complement strand
TGACTTGACTTTATGCCATGTCATGGTCAAGTTTGACTTGACTTTATGACACCTCATGGTCAAGCTTGACTTGACCATATGACTTCTAGGTGATGTGGCATAAATGGTGGCCAATGAGGATGCTCCACATCATCAAGGGATGCCACCTCATGGGGGTTACAAATAGGTTGTAACTCATGGCATTAATGGAGTTTTTGTAACTCCCATTCCATTGATAATGTGGGCGGCCAACACAAAGAGCAATGAAGGGAATTCATTTTTATTCAAGCCTCTTGGAGCCTTCTTCCTCCTTGGAGCTTTCTTCTCCTTCTCCCTCTCTAAGCCTTGCCGAATCCTCCATTGGAGTGCTAGCACACTCAAGGATTTTCGGTCTCCATCCTTGTTCATGTGGATACCAATAGAGGGGAGTACACTTGACTCCCTCAAGATCCGACGTACACTAGGACGAGCGGGATACACGAAGGGCACACATCGAGGGTAAATTCCTACATGTAGATGTAAGAATAGTTGTAAACATGTACAAGAAAATAGTTTTTATTCTTCGCACGGATCCTATGGCATGAGTTTCTGGGGTTTCCACAACGCAAAAGCAGTTTTTGCGGCCCGAAAAACTCAACAGTGGCAAGTGTTGATTGGCCTGGACACCTCATCCTCCAAGATCCGAAAGCAATCCAGATGCCTGGGGATAGATAAGTCACAATTGGATAATCAAATACACTTCGCCAACTCTTATTACATCAATTGTCCAAGCGCCCAGAGAAGGACAGAATCACGGTGATAATTGGATTGAGTTAAATCAGGCTGGAGATGCTTGGAAAAGGATTCGGGTACTCAAAATGACTAATAAAAGAGGATTTCGATCAGAAACTCTGAACAATAATTTTCTACCACCTTCTACTTCCATTGTGCTCCAAAATTTTAATTATATGCCAAAGTACTACTTTAATGACTTTTCTCAAATCATAAATCTTTTGTTGGTAGCTTTTAACTCTCATATTGTCTTTTTGTGCTTTATTTTGTATGGGACCGATAAATTTATTACAGTTTCTATTTTTTTGTAAAAGTGAAATTTCCTTCTTCTTAAAAAGGAGGATACTAGTGAATTGCCCATTGAAAGCAGTCAACGACCGTGGGCCTTGGAGTAGCAGCCATAGAAAGTAAACCAAGTAAAAATAATAATAAATCTCTTTCTTTTATATTTTTATTTTTTGCTGCATCTTTAAAAAGTGAAAAAGCGATAAGTACTATTCACCCCCTTTAGTGTGCTTTCGATCCTACAACTTAACATCCAATCCTCCATAACTTGTTACCACTTTCACCAACACACCTAACATTTGGGTCTCCACGACCTGTTAAGACTTTACTCATATGTCTAGCATTTGATCCTCAATGACTTATTAGGACTTCTCTTATTATCAAGTGTCTGATTAACTGTGACCCACTTAGACTTTGCTTTTTTGCCAACTCCTTATTAGACTTTCAACTGTTAGGTCAATTATAACCCACTTGGACTTTACCCTTGCCAACTCTCTGTTAGACTTTCAATTGTTAAATATCCAATCAACTGTGGCCAACTTAAATTTTATCCTTGTTAATTCTCTGTTAGACTATCAACTATCAAATATCCGATCAACCATAACTCATTTAGACTTCTTCACTATCAAGTATTCAATCACCTTTATCTACTTGATTTTTCTTTTAATCATCATACATCAAAATCAATCTTTGTTGACCTTAACCGGAGATAAATTACACCAAACATTTATCTCTCCCACAAACTTTTTTTCTACTTGACATCTCACTCTCAACTATTAAATATATTTATCAAATATTGAAATCCAACAATCTCTCTAAATTGAGCTTGATGAACCTTTATCAAAGGTCAATTGCATCAACATAAATTAAGTCAAGTGAAGCTTAGGTTCTAATAACTGAATAGTTAAGTCAATTAAGGAGTCAACTAAACATGTATATCTTGCAAATAGTAGTTCTTTATTTTGACGTGGGTTGATTGAAAAGTAATTTAGTGGATTGAAATGAACTAAGTTGATTGGGCAATCAACAGATTGAAATAGCTTGCTCTCAATTTGTTTTGAGTTGGCTATGTGATCAACTAAAATATTGTTTGAATTCAACAATAAGACCATTCGAGTTGATCCTATCCATTTAAATTGTAACAAGCATTGAATCAATTGAAAATATTTTTAGTTGATTAAAAAAAATGATAAATCTCAGTCAATCTCATGGACTCAATCCCTAGGGATGGTCAGTCCGGTCCCACGGAAGTCATATCATCTAGATGATGAACCAAATATATTATCTAATTGAGTCAACTAATAAATGTTGAGCCAAAAGAAATAAATTTGAGTTGAATGAAGTTTCGAGTCAATTGGAGATAACCGTTGACAAATAAGACTTTCATGATCAACATGTCAATTAGTTGACTATAATTTGTGACAATTAGAATTAAAAAAAATAGTTGGTTGAAACTTATTCAATAAAAAATTATAATTCTATGTCATCCTTACCCAACGCCATCCATTGGTCCCTCAGTCTTTAATTTAGAAGTCTTCTAGTTTTGTTTGAGCTTAAGGTCGCTATTCTTTTGACAAACTTTACTTTTGCTTTATGTTTTTTGTATCCCTTTATAGATCTTTTGTACAATATTTCTTCACATGATGTAAGGAGAAAATAATAATCATTTTTCAAGAAGCCTATCAGTCCATAGATTGCTATCCCATCATTTGATCCAAATAATTTAATATCACCACCACTAAAAGTACTTTTTGTACTCCATCCATTCATTCGTTCATTGAAATGACCCTCGGGATATAACTAAATTGGTTACGATAGAACAGAATTATAAAAATGAACACGAATTCGAATCTCGATGAAATCGAAATAATATCATTTTTCGTTGTAACCAACTGCAACTTCTCGATTACTTCCTCACAGATGTTTGTAGGACTAACCGTGTAAGGCCGCTGGGATGATGAATTCCATTTTTTTTTTACAAAAGTTCATTCAAACGGCCATCTATTAATACAATACATTTAACTAAATTATCATTTTATTAACTAACAATTGACTAAAAATGTCATTATTTTCAATTATAAAACTACAAAAGAAACTAATTTCCAGATTGTATATTACCATTAAATGCTATTTGCTAATATCCGCATTATATTTCTTTAACTGCACCACTAAAAAAATATAAATTTTACTTGATTTTTCATAAAACATTAATAACTAAAGGAAATGCATTGTTCAGTTAATTAACATATTTAATAATTGAGAATTAACTAGACTGTATTTGTACAAGTGATAATTTTAATCATGTTTACTTAATTTTATTTTGAAATTTTTATAAAATCACTTGTTTAACAAAGTTAGTATTGTAATTGAACAAAAATATCTTATATCTGCTCCAGAAAGACAATATTTGGTCATTTTGCAAAGTCTATTTCAACATATATGAAGAAAATTTGGCCATTATGGCATAAAATGGCAGGAAGCGGCATAGAGCCTCAATATTGTGACATTGTGGTTTTTTAAGTACTAGATGGAGCAACAAGTGGCCGTGAGCAGATAAGACAAGTATACAGAAACTGAGTTTCGGTAACAATAACCTCAACTTAGATGGCATAAATCTTGTCGATTTCAGAATCTGATAACTCGGTGTTGGCGTGCCATGAGCTTGATGTGCTCCTCTGAATTGACTTCTTCCTTCGGATAGAACGGGTGCGTTTGGATTTGACCACAAAGAAAGTCATTGTCCCAAGAACTCCAACCATTATCAGACCACCTATTAGTGTAACAAGCATCGCAACCCATCGGACCTTCCTACCTAAGACAATATATGATGCGGCAATGAAAGCAACGGTGGTGCAGATGGAGGCCAACCACATCAATTTATTTATAATCTCCACAACGCGCCGCTCTGCCTTTGTCTCTCCCCGGACAAGTGTTATCTGGATCACCACCACGGCCAATGAAGTGAAAAGAGCAATAGCATTAAAGATGAAGAATACCTTGAAAACACCTGTTTGCACAACTACTGCAACTCCACTATCATGGGTTCCACCAGGCACCGTAAAGATGGATGCAAAAGCTACTGTTGCGAAGAGGACTGCAACCACTGTGACTGAGTTAGTAGCATTGTTGATACCTTCCCTATGAAGTTTCCTAAGCTCCTTAGCAATCCCATGCACATTTTTGTTTGTTTTCCTAGTTTGCTCTAGTTGGATATGAACATCATTTTTTATCTCAGTTACAGTCTTGCGCAGCTCATCTCTTGGTTGATTCAGTTCATTGGCTCTGCATGCTCCATAGCGAGATAATGCATCCTTAATATCAGCAGACTCTTCGGAAAGAGGCAGGCCTTCAGCAATATCAAATGCAGTTTTATGATCTCTTGTCAATGCATTCACATTTGTATCTGGGAGGAGCAGTAGAAGATTTACTATCTGCGAAAGAAAGAGAATACTTGAAATGCAAAAGAAGAAAAAACTAACACCATATATTTGAAAGCTTCCTAAATGAATAAATTGTTGCAGCTAATATAAGCAACTCGAACCAGAGCACCAGAAAAATAATATGTATTACACTAACAATGTACCTCTGCCCGCTTTTTTCTGGTCGCCACGTGCAATACTGTGTTCCCAGCTCTGTCTGGTAGCATCACTATTGCTGGATCAGCATCCACAAGGGCTTTAACAACTTCACAGTTTGTGCCCTTCACAGCCATATGCAAGGCAGTTTGCCCCTTCTTATCTGTCCTCCTGGCAAGATGTGGATCCTTTCCAAGCAATGCCTCTACAATTTCAACATGCCCTTGTCGTGCAGAAAAGTGAAGAGCATTCTTTCCGTTGCTTTTGGACAACTCAATTAAGCTAGTATCTTGTTCCAGCAGCAGCTTGACAATTTCAGTGTGCCCTCTTATTGATGCAGTTATAAGGGGAGTTGCATTTGATTGTCCAAAGGTCTTCACGAGAGTTGGGTCATGGTCCATGAGTACCTGTATAATTGCTGAAGGTACATATTAGTGCTAAATCTGCAGGACAATGTCTTCAAGGTCAAACAGAAAGCAAGGAGACAGTAATGATATATAACATAGGAAAGAAAATAGTTTTTGACATCACTACTTTATTTGAAGGGGAACTTTGACGCAACGATAAAGTTGTTGCCATGTGATCTAGAGGCCACGGGGATTTGAATCTCGAAAATAACTTCTTACAAAGCAGGATAAGGCTGCGTACAATAGATCCTTCTCAGGACCCTACATTGACAGGAGCTTCATGCACCAGACTGCCCTTTTATCACTACTTTATTAAGAAAAAATAGATACCCAAGAAATTAGATAAAAGCACATGATACTTATACATCAACACGAGAAACCACCAAATGACAAGTTTGTCGGGCATATCAACACGAGAAACCACCAAACGACACTGTAACCCTTTCCAATGACCTTGAACTGAACTATAAGTTGGAACTATTTAGATATCCAAGGAGAGTAGCAACTAAAGGGTAGTGGGTATCCAAGCCTCTGCGTGATGCAATGATGCTTGGCATCTATCGAGCAAATAATGGTGGTGCCAACCCAGTGAATGAGAAGACCACAGGAAATGATGTTTTTCATCCTCATTGCATGATTTCTTTATGATAATTTCTCCTGGAGCTATCGGAGGTATGAACTCCAAATTCTGCAGTGTTTAAAGACTATTTGAGGTCTTTTAGTCCCAGCATAATTTTGTTACTTGAGTGAAAAGTGAGCGTTAAGGTGATAGAAAATGTGAAAAAGCATGTTTTAACAGAGGGATTTTCAGGAGACATTTAGTCTTGCAGTTATGGAATTGCAAAGGCAATATGTTTATTGTCAAATCAGAAATTCTAATAGGGGAGACCAGTGGCTCACCATTGTTTATGCTAGATCACACTGCCAACTCTGTGAAGCACTCTGGCTGGATGTGAAGCAAATATCACAAATAATTGATTGAGGATAGCTTAAGGTGGGGGACTTCACTGAGATTGTGCATAGAAAAGAGTAAGCAAGGGGAGGATTTGCCAATGGATACTCGAGCTGGTTAGATGAGTGCAGCCTTATTGATGTTGACATGCCCAATCCATATACTTGGCAAGGAGGCATCTGGGACAACCATGAAATGGTGTTCAAGAAACTCGATTGTGATTGCAAATGCACAATGGTGGTTTTGTTTGATGAAGCATCGGTGGAAGTGGTTCATAGGCTCTACTTTGATCACCACCTGGTCATTAGATTTTTCAGAGTGGTTGTTTTGAGCTAAAAGTCTAGCACCGGCCTTGTCTTGAACATAGCTAAACTGTGGCAAGTCCTATAGAAATGGAACCATGAAGTGCTCAGAACATTGACAGAAGGAAGAGATGGCTTCAAGCTCACTTAGAAGAAATCCAAAAGTGTAGTTCCAGTAGGGGCCAAGCACTAGGAGGAATCTTCAGGAACTGGAACATCATATCATGGAAGATCTCAGTAGAACACGATATGACAGAGCTCTTTTGGTGATAGAAATCGAGGGCAAACTGACTTGCACTAAGGGACCAAAACACACTATTTTCATACTAGAGTAATTATTAGGTGGAACTTAGGATGGTGAGTGGGAGTTCAACCAAGAGTAGATTAAGGAACAAGCAATGGTAAACTTCATGGCTTTGGACAGATATGGCGGGGAAGTAGCACTTGGGAATTTTCACCAATGGTTCCCAAACACTATGCCAAGAGGCTGTGAGTTTACTAGTTCAACCTGTCACAAAGGAAGACATTGCTTTCACTTTGAAGTCTCTAAGTCTTGTCAAAGTGTTAGGGCCTGATGGTATGCATGCCATGTTCTATCAGAGCTAAGAGACTATTGGGGATAGCATCACCAATTTGTTTCAAAGGCTTTCAAGCTTGAGTTAGACCTATGACTGTCAACCATATGCATGTGGTTCTGATCCCAAAGTGTGAATAGCCTAAGCAGCAAACTCAGTTTCGGCCCAAAGTCTATGTAACACCTCATACAAGATTATCACAAAGGTGATCGTGCAATGTCTTCAGCTGTTGTTGGGCTCTCTCATATCCCATTAGCAAATGAGTTTTGCTCAAGGAGGCATATGCAAGAGAACCAAGTGATCATGTAGGAAGTGTTCCACTTGTTCAATACAATTAAGGGGGAAAAGGGCTTCATACTTACAAATTGGCCTCAAGAAGAGCTTCATGCTGATTGACTTCAAGATGGCATATGATAAAATCAAGTTAGAGCTTCTCTTTTATTCACCTTTGCATTTTATCAATGTTATTATGCAGTGTGTTACAACTACATTTTTCTGGTTTCTTTGGGATGGCGAGAAAACCAACACTTTCAAAGCAAGGGTGTCCACCCTCACCGTACTTGTTCATCTTTGCTTGAAGCGGTTATCTCACCTTAATCTTTCCAAAGTAGTTTCAAATGAATGGAGGGGCATGAGGGATGGAAGGATGAGGCTAGTTCTTAGCCATCTTTTCTTTGCTAGTGATCTTATTCTACATACTAAGGCATCTTGGTACCGCCTCAATGATGCTTGAGAAGTGTTGAGGCAGTTTGAGGGAGCCTCAAACAAAAAGGTGAATGTGGAGAAGTTCTTAATCTGCCTTTTGAGCTTTGGATTTTCAGCACCAAAAGGCTATGGAAATATATCTCGACATCCACGTCGATGTTGGGAGGAATACGAAAGTACACTACATGGGCATTGTGGGAAAGCTATCAAAACCCTAGAAGCTGGGTGAAATGCTCTCTTTCCATGGCAACTAGGATCACCCTCGCTCAGTGTATTCTGGCATCAATACCAACCTTTGATATGCTGGTTTGTTGGCTTCCCAGTCTTGTCAATAAGATTATTGGACAAAAGTGTTAGGTATTTGGAGGACTGAGGTAACTGAGCAATCCTTGGGAGAGTTTGAGGTGGTGTTTCTAATGGATGGTGGCACTTGGGTTCAATAACTTTGGGCAAAATATGGGGTAAGGAGAGTTGCCTTGGTAGATTTCATTGTCTAAGCTTTTGACTCCACCCTATCGAAGCAAGTTTGCTGCACATGGGAATACATATAGACCAGGTTTAGGTGGAAGATTGGAGATGGCTGATCACTGTTCCTTTGAGACTCAATAATTTGGCTAAGCTATGGGTGCCCAAGTAACTACGCAAATTGATGCTCGGTAAGGCTGCACAAGAAGGAATGCGGTGCTGGGATAAATTCCAAAGCTTTCTTCCCTACTCAATTCTGCTGGAATTGGCAGAGAGACCACCATCTAGTTTTGATGATAGCAACAATGCCATTTTCTGGATGAAGTCAGACAACGGATGGTAAAATACTTGTTCAACATACTCACAATTGAAGGAGTGATGATTACTCCAAGGCCACAGTGGAAAAGAATATGGAAGTGTCATGCACCACAGCGAGCCCATGTCACACTGGAAAGCGGGGCATCAAGGTCTTCACACAAATGCGTGGGGTGTCCGGAAACAGCCCTACATGTCGTTAGGGACCATCTGGCAGCCCATGAAGTTTGGAGCAAGTTGGAGCCAACATTGCAAGAAGAATTCTATGGATGTGCGAGGTTGGAAAATTGAGGTGATACATTGTGGTAGAGAAGACAATAAATGGGCACATCTGCTAATCTGGAATGCCCTGCAGAAGAAGAATGCTTTGGGTGTCTCTCTCCCTGAATTCATCAGATCAAGCGAGGAAATTGCATCTTTAAGCAGAGTTTTGATGTGTAATTTGCAACTATAGTTGAAAATAGGCCTTAACAGGCCACTTTTCTAACAAAAAAAATAGAGACCAGCAGAAGTAAATACAGTACACTGTTCACAGAAACTATGAAGCAAGTAATTGACAACTGCAAAAGATCAAAACAAGTATCCAGTAAGGAAACAATAATGTAAAAGAAAGGTATTCTACACCAAAAATAGTTAGAAATAAAAATTCAATAAGGTTAGCTATCACTCTCCTACAAGCTTTCAAGTGATTTACTTAGATGAAGCTAGTTCTAAAGTTCAATCATTAAAGTTGTGAGTAGAGGTCGATGCTTTCTTCAAATCCATGCACTGGTGACTAAAATGTTTTTTGCAAGATTCGAGTCTTGGACAGGCTGAATAGCCGTGGTTCAAAACAAGGAGATAAAGAAATTTTCAAAAATCCATGCAAAATTGAATGAAATTAACTATGAAAGACAGCCCTTTTACCTTGTTGCCCTTCCCTAACAGCAACATGGAGAACATCGAACCCAGATCTGTTCTTCCGGGTGAGACTTTCCCGATTGGAGTACTTGAGCAGCTCGACCACCAAATCGAGAAACCCTTTCTCAGCCGCCACGAACAGCGCAGTCTCGTCCACTTCGTTGACGTCATTCACCACAGCCGCCCGTATCTCCGCCAACTCGGCATCGAACTCTGCCCCCATCGCCGTCCCCGTCATCTGGGCGTCGATCTCGCCGAGGATCTGCTTCACGGCTTCGAGATCGCCCCGCTTCGCAGCGAGGTGAAGCTCCGTGTCATTGTGCCGTCCCGTCACCTGCTTCACGTACTTCTTCCTCCCCGAGGGGTCAATCCTATTTCCTGAGTTGGAGAGCACCAGCGAGGGAGACGCGTCCATACGTTTACTGGAGTTGGAAAGCACTAATGCTGGAGTGGCAGGCGTCGAGGGCGTTGCCGGCGTCGAGGGCGTGACGGGCGTTGAAGGCGGCACCGCTGCTTCTCGGCACATGCGTTTCCCAGAGTTGGAAACCCGCAGCGCGGGGACAGGCAGCGGAGATGGCGAACTCGGGTTCATGAGGGATGGTGCAGATTCCAGATGCCTTTCTCCTCCTCCGTCAAACCAAGTGCGGAACTGGGGCAAAAGGTACAGATTTAGAGATCACCGGAAGAAATGAAAAGCGATGAGAAAGGCGCCGTTGCCTTTGTCAGTTCGGAGACCCATCATCGCCCTGGATCTGCAGCTCCTCCACCGAGCGATCGCCTGCAACCCCAACAAAGAATGCACGCCATTGCCGGACCGAGCAAGGACTAGAAACCAGTCCACGTTAGGGAGACTAATCGTGGAGATCTTTTTCCATGGCAAAAAGATATTATAAAATACTGTAAAAAATAAAATAAAATAAAATTATTGACGCGCATTTTGATAGTCAATTTGACTTAAATTAAAAAGACATTATTTTTGGGGCATGATTGAGTTATTAAATAGATAAGAATTGAATTTCGACGAAGTTAAGTAATTTGTAATGGTCAATTATAATTTTTTCAATTTATTTTGATTATGAGACTGACTATATAAGAATGTTGGGATGATAAATTTTATCTTTTGCTGAAGTTGAAATAGAAAAGGTGAAATAATGACTTTCGAAAATGTTGAGTTGATTATTATGGCATAAATATTATTATAATAGATAAAAATTAAATTTCGACGAAATTAAGAAAAATATTTTTTTAATAGTAATCAATTATAATTTTTTTAATTTACATTTTTTACAATAGTTGAGATAATAAATTTCATCTTTTTTATTTTTTATAAAAGATAAATATATATATTATCAAAGAAAAATTATACAACCATACAAGAGCTCCAATAACATCAGCTCATATCATGTTTGACGAAATATCAGATTTGAACCATTGCCAAAGGTATATTATATATGTGCTCTCATAAATACCATATATATTAGTGTCTCTCTTACATCATGTATAAAAAATACATCACCATTTCATGTCCTCTGCAGATGGGCACATCCCTTGATAAATTTAATCTTTTATTATAATTGAAAAGGAAGAATTATGACAGTGATAGGCCCGCTTGGTTTATGTGCCTCATTTAACCAGTGGGTAAGGAAGTGAGGGGCTAGTGGAATGAATAAGAACTGCAATTGATTGGAGCAAGGAATACATAAGAACTTCTGTAATTTTTTGAAGGACATATATAAAATTATGTAATTCTTTGGGGATTCACTATAGTTTTAAAATTTTGAAAAAGCCAATTTGATTCTAATTATATCATTCTTATCAACAACTGGTCTCATTCTTTGAAAGAATCCAAACTACATAATATCCGAGCCATCCAAAAATCATATTGAGCCTCATACTTACTGATGTGGTATGTCATGCCGGGCCTGACGTGGCGCAATCGGTCAATAGTTTGCCCAGCCTGGCCAGGTCTGGGGCCCCCGGTCAAGGCAGTCTTGCCCGGTCATACGCAGCCCTCAAGGTCAACAGAGGGGCCGATGTGGCAGACCCCGGGACCCACGGTCGGGACGTTGGTCCTCTCGGTTAACAGGGTCTGAGGGGTCCGACGAACCAGCTCCCGGGAAACACATCTCCGGCCCCTAGACTCAGCTAAGGATTCTTCTCTCGGCCATTCCCACATAGTAAACAGTTCACCCGGCTCTCACTACCGACATCGTTTCCCGGAGATAGCTATACTGCCAAGTCATCTCCCGGGCAACGTACCCCCAGACCTCCACATTATACCTCGGTCAACACTCCTCATAGCCGATATTGCTCGACCGCAACAGACACTACTGTGCCTAAGTATCCCTGGCCTCCGAAACTCTTACCCCGGGATACTAGTTGGGTGACTGGCCCATTGTCTGTATACCGCTCATTTGCCCGGCCATCCCTCCCAGGCGCATGGTCTGCCCGGCTACTACTGAGCAGTAACAGTTCCGGGCCTAATTCACCTCCTGAATATAATTCCCGGGAGATACTCCATACAGTTGACCTAAACTGAGTTTATTCACACGCTATTGCTAAGCCTGTCAAGTAGCCCGGCCATACACCAACGGTGCTCAGCTCGCCCGGGCTACACACCTCCTGCTTGATCCCGGATAAACCCGATCACTGTCGGTCCGAGATACCTTCCCACTCCGACTAACAATTCTAGTTCAAACCCTATTAACACTACAGACAAAGGAGCATGTGAACAGGTATGCAGGGAACAGGTTGCGATCAT
>JBBMKF010454899.1:0-11992 GCA_037834155.1 Curcuma caesia | reverse complement strand
AATACCGAACAATAATAATTGCGTACCGTTACCGATACCGAAAATTTCGGTACGGTATAATACCGTACCGAATTTTTTGGTATACCGAAATTTTCGATATGAACGGTAAATATCGGTATGGTATGTGCGGTATACCGAAAATTCGATATTTTTTTCCACCCCTAAGCATTCGTAATCTTATTCACGTGGTTGAATATTTATCAGGACACATCTACATCTGAACCGTAATAGAAATTAATGGCTAATTTCACCAACATTATCAAAATGTAACTGTAGGAAAAGGTCAGGATCATGCAAATTTTGAAGCACGTATGTGCTTTTGTTAGATGTGAGTTGTGTATAGATCATGCAAATTGAAATTAAATCGACAACTATCAGTGACTTGTAATAATGAAATAATTAATTTCCATGGATCATAACATCTTCCAATCTAATTGCAAAACAAGATACCATTTAAGCCATCTTAATTAATTTATGCAAGAAGAAAGCATTAATTGCTGATATACTAAAATTTCTTAAATAGCTCTCAGGTTAAGCATTTCATCTGTGTTGCTTTAAAACAAATTACAAAAGTTTGGCGATGTAATAAAGACCTAATTGAAAGGATTTAGGGTTCCATCGAGTGGGATTTTTCATTCAAGACTGGGCAAGCTCCATCCCACAGCTCCCACAATTCATACCTTCTCCAAGAAAGGAAAATAACAGGTCCTAAGGTGGATGGCACCTACAATGATGCAACTTGTGAGAAGAGAATGCGTAGGACCTCATACAAACCAACCGGTAATTTGTATTACTTGTTAGAAAGGAAGTATTTGGCTTGTAATCGAAACCCATAAAGATGAAGATTGACATAAAATAATTCTGTCTTGTTAAACTTACCAGATAAAGAAGAGCAGGTTGAGGCAATTGGGTCAGTATTCCAGCAGACAAGGCGATAACCAATCCAATTGCATATCCGGAGAGTGCCCACCAAAAATATGTGCTCCTTTTTGTGGATGATTTTTCTAATGGGATAGGGATCTCTCTACTCTTTCTATGATCAAAACAGAGAACCAAAGCTAGAAGCATACCAGGAATAGCCTATCAAAATAAACACATGATTCACCAGATCAATTTTAAAAAATCATGTGAACACGCCAATTTAACTTGTCTAACTTCCAAGCATAGAAAAATTCAATGAAAAAGTGCAATATATTGAAAACCAAGGCCGGGATAGCTTTTGCTTCTCATGCAAAAGCATAAATTCAGGTTTCACCTTACATTATATTAAATTAGGCTCAAAAAAAAAATTTAAGAAAAACAACTACAGCAATTGTACATGTATGTTGGTAAGAAAATGTAGAACCAATTCATTTTTTTTTCTTGAAGATAACATTACTGTTAAGCAAGGGGTCATCAGTTCACAAATGCATAGCATCTCTATCCAGCAAAAAGAATTTCTGTAAGTCAAGGGGGTTCACGACACAGCATGTATATTACTAAAATATAATTTACAAGGGGAAAAGAAATGGGCAATTTTGCTGGTTCATAAACTTGAAATTAGGCATTACAAATCTTTCTTAGAATTAAGAAAAGACCATCATTAACTAAATATAGCCATGGATGCCGAGATCAAAGATGGAAAGCAATAGTTATGGCAATTTCATGCACAGATGGACAAGGACTGAGTTAGTTTGTATATCTGTTCTGCCAAGTACCATAATGGTAACTAAAGAATCTTCTGAGCTATGCAATTTTAGGTTTATCAGGTTAAGGAAGTAAATTATCCTGCCAATATTAGATTGCTGATTCTGGGATCAGAGTGAACCATCCCTCCCTGAATTAAGAAATTATTCTGCGGATTGGAAGTTTGGGTCCAAGGACGAGACAAGGACACCTCTAAGTGTTTCTAAGAATAAACTCACACATCATCACCCATCCCTCACCCCTAGTTCTTCAATGCTTATCTTTTATAAACAATTAAAGCAACCCAAGTTTCATATGACTACTAAAGTTCAGAAAAAATTTCTCAAAGCATATGTAGAAAGATTAAATAAGTAAAATAGGAGGAGCAAAATGCATAATAATGTTTCTCAAAGCATCAAGTCATAGGATTGAAGCAATAAGCTCCGTTCGCATGTTAGATCGCTATCAGCCATATACAGAGTGATTTCATTTCCCAACAAAGTATCCATACCAACAGTCCAAGCAAAGCAAACTAAGGAAATAGCATACACAATTTCAAATAAGGGAATCAAACAATTCTAAGAGAATCATCAACTACTAAGGGAATCAAACAATTTTAAGGGAAATGAATAATTTTAAGGGAATCATCAACTAATAAGGGAATCAAACAATTTTAAGGGAATCATCGACTAACAAAGGAATCCATTCAATTTCAAATGCACCCAAACAATTTTAAACTACACAATTCATTACTTCTTTTAGAAATTGAAACAAACTGAACTTCTAACAGAATAAACCCAATGAAAATTATGCTTCAGTGTGGTTAAAGTTGAAATGACTCCAAATAAATATTGATGTAGCAATCATTATTATTCTGAATTCTGAAATGATAGAATGAAATAAAAATAATTCCATAATATTAATAACAAAATATCAAAATAAGAACTTTTGCTTCAGTCCATTTGGGTTTACCAAAAAAGGACCAAACAAGAACTTTGTTTGGAAGTTCTAAAAGTTAACTGAATCAAAATTAATTAGCATAAAAAAAACAATTTAAATTTGATTTGGTTTGATTTTCAATTTGAACAAAATAAGACACCTCAATCAGTTGCCATTGAGATCATATGGATGGTTATTTCAATAGAATGCTTCCTGAACAATGTAATAGCCTGCAACAAATATGTTGATAATGGCACGAATCATTATCTATAAGATACATAATAGTGACAATGAATGTTTAAAATCTTCCAAGCCAGGGTTTCAACCCCTGGCAGAAACGACACAGTTGTGTGTCATTTCACCTATGCCAAAATATGGTCACATTGATATGGAAGATGGAAAGGAAGAGATGGTGTCAGTCGCACCACGAAGGGAAGAAATTTTCATAATGCAGCTGGCACTAACGCCAATGAGGAAGATGAAAATGAAGATGAAGAAGAGATGGTGTGAGTCACACTATGGAGGGAAGTTCTCGTGACATTGATGAAGCCTTGGCATCTCCTATAGTGTCATCTCACATCATGTATCATGTATTGTGACTTGCAAGTCTCGAGTAGAGGAAAGATCATGTGGACGAAACACACTGATGAAGAAGAGTGTTAAGGAAGGCTTGCTGGGAAGAATCTCATTGTGCCGATGTAGTTCTACATCTAAATACAACAACAGGATGGTAAATCTTAACAGTGCCAGTCGGCACAGTTTGAAGATTTTAATCCACTATGACAATATAAACATCCACTACCACAATTTTGTGCTTTTTCCCCAAATCTTCCACAAAGTCAAGGACAATTGTTATTACAGAAATCTAAGGCTAAAATTGACTAGTAAGTATGCAAACAAACTTAAATATCTGCTATCTCTAATTCTGTTTATCAACCAAGACCTCAATTGCACTTTGTTACTGAAACCAAAATCAGAACCATTCATCATTAATTTCTGAATGTTAACCATTATAGAAAGTGCAATTGAGTCTGCTTTGGTGAAAATATCTTAGCAGATATTTGAAACTTGTAATTGCAAGTTAAGTTTATGGGTCTGTTTCTATTGAGGAATCATCTTAACCAATGAAACAACCAATTAATGCAATTTCCTGGGATGTTAGGAGTCTATGTAGTAGCACAAAACAACAAGTCAAGATTGATTTAGAGAATAGAATTCATTGTGATTTTCTTATGCTATAGGAATCAATTGTAGCAAAAGATGAAATCCGCCACCCTAGCAGTCTCACATAGTCGGCTCCACAACTATCTATGAGGAGGTAAATCGAGAAGTTGTAGTTGGCCACTGTAGGAGAAGGCATTTTTCTTGGCTTCGCCGAAATTCAACCCTTGTCCATTATAGCAGCATCTGCCCTGCAGTAACCAACTCAACCTTGCCCCAGGGGCTACTGTAGGAATCAAATATCATATGATAGTCTCTGGAGATTATCACATCTCAGAAATGATGTATCTTTTCAATGGAAAAACATGTCAGCAGAAAGTCTTTCAGGGGGTCTATTTATTTAATGTCAAGGAATGGAAGTGTACTGATTTGGAATCTACTGTTACACTCAAACCTGCTTCTCTCAAAGGCTTGATGATAATTTAAGATTTGTTGTTACAAATGTTTATGGCGCTCTTCAAGATAGCCATAGGAACAGTTTCTATGATGAACCATTGTTTCTTACTTCTCAAGGTTGGATGGTTTGAACCCTGATTTTTCTTTCCAAGGATCATGGAACTCGATTAGAACTGACACATTCATGGTTTTCAATCAGTTTTACAAGGGGAAAATTCAATTTGAGAGACTAAATTACCCTAATGCTCAAGAGGGTGCCATTTCTCCACAAGATTGCAGGCCAATCTCTTTGCAAAATTGTATTGTCAAACTGATTTCGAAAGTACTAGCCACGAGATTGCAAGGTGTCATTAGCAAGCTGGTATTCAACTTCCAATTTGATTTTCTTTATGGGAGAGATACAAGGAATTGTTTTCCTTGGGCATGAAAATCCAAATTTGTCCAATAAACACATCAAAGAGATGGCTATGTTTAAAATAGACTATGAGATGCCTTTGATACAGTAAATTTGTAAAGTCCAATGGACTCTCTTAGCTTTGAGGTTTTATTCACTGCCAAGGAAATCCACTTTTATCTCAACTTTTTATTTTATTCACTGATTGCATTTTTCTCTTTCCTTTCCCAGATCTCAAGGAGTGTTGCATGGAATTTCTACAATTAACGATCAGGTGTGTGATCCCATGTTATTGCAATTTATTGATGATGCACTTATCTTTGCCAGAGCTGGAGGATTCAAGGTAATCTAGACTATTCTATCAGTATCCTCCTTATTCAGTGGATTGCAAATTAATCTTGTCAAATCATCAATATCTTACTTGGGCAAGAATGACAACAAAAAGGCATCACTCACTTATTGTAACTACCTGGATTTTAACATCAACTATCTTGGAGACCAGTTAGGGACTAAACGACTTTTGAAATATTTCTAGAACCTAGTGATCAAAAGGTTTCAACTTGCCTCTGCCATGGAGGGAAAAAAGGCTCCTTGTCTAACTGAGGAAGAACCCTATTTAATAGTGTTGAGCCACCTTAATTGATATCAAGCAGATATTTTTGTCTTCCCTATATGGGTTCTAAATGAGAAATATAAAATCCATGGGAATTACCCATTGCATTCTGAAGGAACGGCATTGTGCGCGATGTCTAGTCAAATTGGAGGTTGTGACCCAACATTTTCGTAATGATGGAACCAAAAAAATAAAGCCGCTCTGGTCATGGTGATGAAGCATATTGCTACCAAGACAACAGTACCTTCATAAACCTCAATTAAGGAATTCCATTTCAAAACATGCCACTAGTCAGAAGCATCTCCGAACAGATCCTTATATATGGAAAGATGTGGTCTACATCAAAGATTTCTTTCAGACCAGTTTAAGAGTTGAGCTGAGAAATGGATGTTTTACCAGGTCTTGGCTTGATAGGTGGATCAAAAGCTCATTGTTATGTTCAGATTTCAGTGTCTATTTGCAATCTTTCATCAAAAGAGTACTACAGTGGAGAAACACAATTTGCAAGCTGGGGATTACAACCTTCAGTTGATGAGTGAAATTACATAGATCTCCACAAACTGCAAGGCTTAGTTCCAAATTTAAACACCATGGGTGGAACAAAGATGACAAAAATTATTTTCACCATTAAATCAGCGGAATAGAATATATATATATATATATACTTAGCTGAATCCAAAAAGCAGAATCAACACGAGATTTATTGATGAAAAAGAGACTAGGTTCAACAGTAAGGTACCAGCACAAACTAATAGGCCAAGTTTTCACTTTTTCAAGTTGTACTCCATGGAACGTCCAGAATGGAAATATACCAGCACATTTCGGGAGTGCCTTGGCAGACAAGTATTGTATCATTCTTTTAAGGCATCAAGTCTAAATGCAATAAGAAATGCTCCTCTTTAATGTTCAATGCATTGTGCAAGTGTGAATTTGGGTTATTTGGAATTAAATGAACCATCATACCTTTGGTCATTTAACTTCTGATGAAAATCTTCTAAACAGATAGAGTAGGTTCCTGAAATCGTGAAGTCGCAGCCACAGAGCTCTAAGAAATGCACCTCTTTAATGTTCAATGCATTGTGCCAGGTGTGAATTTGGGTTATTTAAAATTAAATGAACCATCATACCTTTGGTCATTTAACTTCTGATGAAATTCTTCTAAACAGATGGTCTAGGTTGCTGAAATTGTGAAGTCACAGTCACAGAGCTCTAAGAACAAGGGGGGAAAATTATTCGTGAGATGTATCTAAGATACAGACAAGTGTGGGATTGGAATGAGTATAAAATTTCATGCTAATGGCAGGAGGTCTTGTTTCTCACACTTTTGACACTATGGAGTTTACCAGGTTGATGTAGAAAGCTGACTAATGTATAAGAATTCATACTTAATCATATCCATAGATATAGATGGTGCCTTTTTCAGAGAAAAAAAATGCATATGGACTTAAATTCTATGTCTTCAAGTGAGCACATTATCAAGGTAGGTGTTCTTTGGTTTTTTATTGCACTCAAGCCAATCTAGTGATAGTCAATTAGGGTAAACAGTTAGTTAATCAATCAAAGCATGATATTTGCTCCATGATTCGTTATGTTATCCTAGGCAGCAGTCATTTTGGATGTACGTTATTTAGTTTAAACTTTAAACCAGAAAAATGAACCAAATTCAATGTTTTTGGCCAACATAATTTGGTTTGGAAGTCTCCTTACAAGTTTCATTTGATTTGTGGTTTTGTGCATTATTAGTCTCATTTTGATACAAGAAAAATAAGCATCATTTAGTTAATGTTATTTATATTAATCATATCAACCTGAAGAAAAGCAAACTGAACTGAACTGATGGTTGAGTTTGGTCTCTTTGAGTACATTTAGTTTAGGTCAGTTGACATACAGCCCTAACAGTAATTATAAGGAGCATTTTTCTGCTCAGCCTAAAACTAACAATTTTCACTCTAACTACTATTGAAATATCTACTCTTACACTTCAAAGATTCTGCTATTTCATCTACGAATCTGGGAATGTCAAACATATGTTCAGTGGTGCAGAAACTTGTTAAACCTAATATGAAGTGGAAGAACATAAGAAAACCAATCTATTGTACTGCAATCCTCAATTGTATCAACAATTCGAATTAAATCACACCAATATCTAGCATTCTCCAGTTCTTTCTGTTTCATATTCAGATGTCCAATGTCAAATATCACAAACTTCAGGGTATAAATTATGGTATGTTACAAGATCACAAACACAACATCCTGATCTCAATGGAATATGATTGTGAAACGGAAGAGATTAAAACATGTATAGTGGACTGTTATAACAGAAGGTTTCCAATAACTTAAAGCACTCCAAGTCAAATATCCATCAGAAAAAGCAAACTAGAATATCCAGAGACAGTTATAAAAAGTCGCAGAGTTGTTAAATTGTGAGTGCTATAACATACCATGTCTCCTAAACCCAGCATCATGTATTCCCCGCCACCACTACCAGTGATTATTTGCCCACCCATCAAATTTCTTGGGAACACAAGTTTGACAGGAAGTTCCAGCTTCTTTGTAATTAGCTGTAATCCTGGAAGACTCAAGCTGGTCGCCACCTTGTGTACAGGGTTAGAGGCCTTTTGTGTTGCCACTGAGACCATAACATTTGCACCAAAGAACCTCTCAGAGAAGAAGACCCAGAAAATATCATACAGAAATAAGCATACAAGAAGCAGTGCGCAGATTTTAATGTTTGGTAATCGCACATGACTGACAAAAGCAATGCAGATGCAGATCCCCAAAATATTGTTGAGAAGCCAATGCCCTGTAACTAGCCAAGCTGCCACAAGCATTATGCAAAAGAAAAGCAATACACCTTGGCTGCGTGTGAACGACTTGGAACAGCACCTAGAAACCAGAGGATCCATTAACCCAAATTGTGACCTGACATAAGCCATGCAAGGGGAGAGACAGAAGTAGAGAGCGGATGTTGATGCAACAGCCGTGAAGACAGTGATAAGTTGGGATACTGATGAGAATAAATAGAACATCAACAACAAGCTGCAAGAACTAGCAAGAGGTATCATAAGAGCCTGAGATCGGTCCAATGTAATTGACGCCTCTGAAAAATCCAGGTTCCTTTCCATCTCCTTCCCATGATCCAGGGCTCTGGAAGCTGAGGCAAAGGTCACAAAGATCGCAGTCGCAAAGAGGGTAAGCGATGCGGGTTCGAGTAAGTAAGCAAGCTTCCATAGAGACTCCATTTCACATAAAGAATCCAAAGTTCCCTTCTTTATCCGCTTTCACATTCTAAGAGACATCAATCCATGTAGATATACATTGGACAGAAAGCTCAATTGCATATTTAGGGAAAGCGATCTTCCAAAGTTCTCGGTCTCACCGCTGCAATGACATGGAAAGATCTAAAAGTTCTCCAGTAACTTCGAAAGATCGGATTGAGAACTAATTGGAACAAAAAATGTGCACAAATCGATGCTGAAATTATCAAGAAAAACAAGATAGCGAGGGCTTGCTTGCTCTAACCGTAAGGACAAAAAAAAAAAAAGGATTCAAGAGGCATGTACCAGCAGATCCACAGAAAGCTAGATCGACCACCAGCGATGATTCGAGTAGGAGGCGAGAGGAGGGAGGACTAAAGATGTAATTTAGAATATTTGGGTTAGGGTTCGTGAAGGGGAAAGGAGTTGGAGCACGATCGGGCTTCGGCCGTCGGCCCGCGGGCAGCGAGACGTCAGCGACTGTTCCGATGACCAATTGCTGAAATGTATTGACTCGTGTTTCCTTTATTGGGAAGGAAGGATGAGTTGAGGTGCCCGATATTATGACCACGCCTTGCCTTCTTCAGCATAAAGGTACATACAGTAGAAGGGAAGGGAAGGGAAACCGAAGAAGAAAAAATTAGCAATTTATCAAAAAGCACATTTTAGATTTAGTATTAAAGAAAGTATCCCTCTGCATGCATGTGATAAATCTCACTCCATCTTCTTGTACACTGATATGTTGTTGCATTTTTAGTCATTTGATTGATATGCAAGGGATCAAATGTCTCTACGACTTATTTACATTATTAGCTAGTCTTTTGTCTATTTAGTGATTGTGAACTCAACATCCCCTTGCAATTATCCTCCATAGATATTTCTTATCATGACAAACAATCTTGACTCTCTTCATCTTGAAGTTTATATTGGAATCTTCTAGCCATGAACACATATCGAACAAATGTAACATAACTTGAAATAACTTCTTTGTGCTTTAGGTAATAATAAGCAACAATTAACCTGATGTCTTGTTTTGCTGATCGACATAGAACGATAGTGGACTAGTATTTGCCTTTGTTTCCCAACCCGCGTAGGTGGTTTTGCGATTTACCTAAATCACGTAGGTGGTTTTGAGATTGTCCAAATCATGTAGTCTAGCATGAGTTTATTTTCCATTTTACCCTTGATCCCATTGACATGATGATGTCACATGCATCCGAAGCACAGACCACTTCGAACTACATTCCAAATTATTTCTCAAAGAAAGCGACCTTCATTTGAACCAAAGGCGACAGTCGACAAATAGTGCAGCATAATTTTCGATAAACGGTGATCTTTTGTTAAGTGAAAAAGTCAAACGGTGAGAAGCTGACAAACATCAGGTCAGTGCCTAATATTTTTTAATGAACGATGCATTTTCTTATTAGAGAAAATGGAGAATGGAGCTTAGGTTAAGATCGTCACTCTGGTGGAGTTTCATATCCAACAAACTTTTAAACTTATTGTACGCAGAAAAAGAAATTGAAGAAAACCTAACAAACATAGCTCCGGTGCAGATTCTTCTCCGACGAACAATGTGGTTTATGTCTCCGACGGTCTTCAAGAGGAAACTGCTCCCAACCACATGCCTCCCTCTTGACCATGAAGTTAAAACTGATGAAACCTCACTCCATGCAGTAGTTTTGGCAGTTCTCTGTTATTGAATTAGAGCAAATTTCAAGTAAGGTGTTTGTCGCTGGGTGTAAGCAACTGTAAGGTCAGCTTGACAATTTTTAAATACTTATTAAATTATGTCAACCAACATTTAGATAATCAGTAAATCACATAGACAATGACAACATCTCAAATTTCCCTTACCAATATTATAGGATGGAACATCTTCGCAATATTGCCTAATACTTTTTGTCATTATAGAAAAATCAATCAAAGTAGCAATAATAGTTAAAATCGTATTGTAGATGAAGTTTTACATTCTAATCAATTGCATGAACAACATGTAAGTTTTCTCCTACTAATTTATAAATAAATTAATATGATTTATAAATTAATATTATATAGAACCTTACCAATGTGATTTAATAAAATATCGATTATCTTGTGTTGTTAATGTTATGCATATGGATGTTTTTGTATGCTCTTTTGTCTTTAAAGTTCCTTAATCAATCAATAAATTGTGTGGTTATGAATTTAAAATTGCTTGTTTGTGAAATGTTAACTTTTAAAATGTGTAACTACAAATTTAAGGACATGTGATGATATATTAACTTCCTTTACTTAGTTAGTGTGTTATAAAAATATACACATTTAATAGAAGGGATTGTTATTTGTAGTTACATCAATGTAAGGATCTATTTTCTAATGAAGGGCTTTTACGTAAGATGGAATCGATTGATTCACATAAACAAAACTAATATGGTGATGGTATAACAAACATAAATATCAGTGATAGTAAGATGTCATCTTCCAGTTCTACTATTGTTGTGGTGAGTACTGATGTCACGTTCCGAGAAGGCCATCCAAAAAAAAATTCGACAGCATCTCCCTAATAACTATGACAATTCCCCTAATACATACATGCATACACAGTCACAGGCGGCTGGAATAAGGACAACATGTCCAACAAACAACATAGATACACCCACAGATGTAAAATAAGGCCTACACGGTCATACAACAGTTATCACATGCATACTAACCATCATAATCAACTTCTCGTAACGGAAACATCGTAAAATTCGACAAAAATGAATAACCACAATGTAAGTCCAACATAACTACAATCCAAACGGAATACAAAATCACAACAGAAAGAAAACAACTATACCAACAACAACCAACAGAAAATCTCCAGAGGTGAGATAGCAGTAGCCGACCGAATCTCCAAGCTCCAAAGACCTATCTGCTATCTGGGGAGAAAACAAGAAAAACCCCAGGGTCTGAGTAGTGAGTATACAATACTCAGTGGAATACAGAATAAAAGTGCATAGCATGTACATGTATATCAACAAAGATGATAAAGTAGATACTAACCAATAGGTAACAGGAATCATGGAATAGAAAATGATATATCAGCTAAGATAACAAAAGTATACAGTCTCTACACTACTAATCAACAGATAACAGGATATATATATCAACTGAGGTAACGAAAGGTATACAGTCTCTATGATAGATATATAAAGAAAAGATAAGTACTAATCTAACAAGAATCCTGGAAAAAAGGAATCATGGGAACTGAACTCATGGTAATAATAATCATGTGAATAAGAATCATATGCATTCAACAACGCATGTCAAGTCATACAATACAACAATAATATATCAAATAAATACAACAACCACACACACAATGCTGTAAATAATAGTGCGGTAAAATAATCCACCAGCAACTGTATGCACCAATACAACACACATCAAATGTAACATGCATGGTCACTGTTTGCACTCATCACCCCAAGACACCCACACAATGAACTTGGGCACATGATAAGACAACTGCACACCTTC
>JBBMKF010454880.1:0-11993 GCA_037834155.1 Curcuma caesia | reverse complement strand
TGATTTCCTTCAGATAAATCAACTTCCATTGCAGCTATTATACTCCTATCATCTGAACCCCATCTAGTATCCCGAAATACAATTAATGCTAAGGTCTGGCATACCTTCGGTGTAGTATCTGAAATCTTACCTGAAGGATACCCAAATGAATATATTCTAGTTCCGCCTGAACTAGTCTGTCGAAGGAGTCTTCAACTATGAATGTTCTGTCCTGTTGGCTTGGACCAACAATTAACATTCGCTCTTCTGAGCGGTAGTGGTATACTCTATGGTGAATATTATCGCGGCGAGTCATATATAATACCTCTGCAGGTACCATTCTGGCACGTTCTTGCATTGACCGCCTTAATTCAGTTTCTGGATCCATCAGTAGAGCCAGAGTGTGCTCCCTTGGTTGTCGTCCGATGATGGATCGACCGATATATTGGCAATTCCCCTGCCAATCCTCTGAGCTTCATACCGGGCATGAGCAGATCTCCGATAGTCTCGTATTTGGTCCTCAATGAGAGGAGTCCCTGGTGCCCTTGTAGCACTGGACACTTCGGTGCGGGTGATAGAAGGAAGGTGTGCCTACCTAGTATTCATTTTATCTGTTTAAGCAAGTCAAAAGGGTTACGAAATACCTTGATATAGTACTGGCTGGCTCCTTCTTGGTAACTCCCAGCTGTAATGAACTGAGCTTTGCAGTTAGCTCGTCCAAATTCGGTATAGGAGTTGCTACTGGTTGTTGGCTCCTTAATTGTCGTACCTCTTCTCGGAGCGCTTCTACTTCTGTAGCTAGCCTTATCACAGTGAATAAGATGGTGTTTAACTGCCTTGAAACTGTTGTGGTACCAGGAATTGCAGTTTTCTCGGTAAAACCAAGGCCTAGATCTTCCCAGCCTTGTGATGTTGCTTGAATTGCTTCTTTATAAGCTTCAGTGGCCTTAATATTGGTAAGGCTCATCCAGTGAGGATATGCTTAAGTTGATGGATTAAACCTTCAACCTTTTCAACTTTCCTCGTGAGCTCTTCTGTTAAGGCTTATGTTTGTTGCTCAATGATTTTTGGTTGCTTACTTATCTGAAGAACCAGAGCTTCCATGTCCTCTTTTGACAGAGGTTTTCTGCTTAAGTAATCACTTCTGAGCAACTGTATTTGCTCTTCAAGCTTTGCTTGCTTGTGAAGCAAGGTCTTCAGGTCACTGCGCTGCTGTCGCACAATGGAAGAAAGCACCTGAATTTCTTTGAGCTGTTCAGAATTATCCTACAATTTAGTTCTTAAATCAAGAATATGAGCAGAATTCTGTTTTCCCAAGGCAAAAAGTGCCTTATTTCCAAGATCAACCCTATAAGCGGTGATCCGAAGATTATGTGCAAGGTCAGATCTTGCAGATGAGTCTAAATTCAAATAATCCAAGTCTTTTCGTTCACTCCAGGAATTACGCCAAGAGTTAAAATATGTTTCAAATTCACGCAAGTCTGAGTTCATAAACTAACAGAGCAAATTGGTTTTTAAGTAGGCAAATTGTAGTAAACAAGATAGGGGTAGTCCTTCTTTGGATGCTTACCTTAGATCCCTTAGCCTCTTCCTCTGTACGTCTTACTAGCTGCTGTGGTTTGTCTGAGTAGCATAACTTGCAACATACGCATATCTATGGTACTTCACGCCTCAGCGCAACTCTTCCTAGGAGGTTACTAGAAGATCTCCGAGCTAAACGTCGCTTCTGCACCCACATGGCTATACGACTCTCTGTAGCTCCTCAGCCTTCCCAGCTCCATTCGGAATAGTGCTCATTTTTCCCATAGATATTACGCAGTATACAAGCTTCTGCTTCTCATAAAACATTAACAGCTATTCGACTTATTAGATTAGGAGGAAACATAAAGGAAATAAGGGTTAGCAGAGCCAAATCAGGCCCCTACCTTAGAGTTTTACCCCAGATAAGCCATGAGAATAGAAAACCCTGCTCTGATACCAGAAAATTTACGCGCGGAAACAAGAAAGGATCTTGTCCTCTACTCGTAAGCTCGAGACTTCGAGTTACTTTCAAGAACAGGAAATATTATTGAACACTTGCAAACTTACAAACTCAAGACTCAAGACTAAGGAGTGAATAGGTCGTTGGATATTGTCCACGATGCCTGTTCCACTCTGCTTACACGCCCTTATATAGAAGAAATCAAGGGGGAAGGCAATAATGCCATCAGACAGAACCCCGTGGTTTCTGAGTCATCTTTGCTTGGTAACGAAGCAAAGGGTACAAAAGCAAACATTATTGGCGCACTAAGTCTGCACCGAATAACTTTAGGAATCTAAAGGACAATAATAGAGCTTTAAGGACGAACTAGTGGACGCGTGGTTCTCTTTTCTGATGTGAGAATATATTCGATGGGTCCACCACTTCCGCAATTGTCAATCGTAGTGTCCTGGCCACAGTGCGAAATCCGATGCTGGGTCATCAATCTCCACGTTGGCAAAGTCCTCAGCAAGATGCTCTAGTGCCGTCATGTCCGATTCTGCTTCTGAGTGTTCTTGTATGGCGGTGTAGCTTTGTAATTGCTGGACGTAGTTGGTGATTAAGTCTTCCCAATACCAGCAATGGCATGTGTTTGTTTTACACTTGTAGAATCGTCTTCCCGGGTTGCGACGTGTATGTGAGGTTAGAAGGGCTGCGTCCTGTTGACAAGCACACTGCAATATAGGCTTAGGTAATTCATTAATAAAATTGACCTGATGAGTGCTTCTTTGGAGCGCCTTCGAGATGCATGATGCCAATCTAGCTTCAGCCTCGTCCGTGGTCTTGTTCAGGACCTCAGAGGTAGCTCGTACAAGAGTCTGAATTATTGGGCTTTGCATCTTCTGTACCAGAATAGCTTGCACAAGTCTAGACAGTTCATCAGCAAGAACATTGTCCTTTCCTTCTATATGCTCAAAAGAAACTTTAACCCTAATACCCGAGATGTAATCTGTCAGGGTCAACCATCTAACTCTGGATGGCTTATGATTTGTGCATTTTTCATAAAATTGCACAATTGCCTTACTATCCGTCCTGATGACAATTTCTTCCTTGTCCAGATAGTATATTTTGAATTTTTCAAGACTAAAAATAACTGCTTGTACCTCAGCGTCTATTGTACTCTTGATTGGTTGAAATCGGCCACTTGCATACGCACAGACCTTTTCCGATGTTCTTGGATCTCCCTTGCTGGATTTCCACTTGCAAACACCTCCCCACCCTTCCATACATCCGTCAGTTTCAATTACTATCACGACATTCGGAGGAGGGACCTCAAGTTCAGGCAGTTCTTGGACTAAGGTTTTGATTCTCTGAACAATCTTCCAGTCTTCATTGTTCATACGTCTTTCCCCTTTACCAGACGTCTTAGAGTATAGCGGGCCAAGTATCTTTCCAAGGTTAGGGATATAAGCCCTAGCATAATTTAGTATACCAAGCCATCGTCTTAGGGAACGTACCTCTGTGAGACTGCTCTCTTCTGTATTCAGGATTTTCTGAATAATATGCGGCTGAAGTTTTATTCTTGACTCCCCAATTGTTGCTCCCAGAAAATCAATTTGCTGGACGCCAACTCTCATTTTTGTGGGACTCAGAACTAATCCGTTTTTCTCACAAATTGCTATAAAAATCTTCAGATGTTCTCGGTGTTCTTCTGGGCTGCTTGAAAATATAAGGATATCATCTATGTAAACAGCAATGAAGTTTTCAGTACCTTTAAAACATCCGTCCATTTTTCTCTGAAAAATAACTGGGGCATTCTTCAAGCCGAAAGGCATAACCAGCCATTCGTACAAACCATCTACTGCCCAAAACGCAGTCCATGGTATTGAATCCTCTTCCATTGCCACCTGGTGGAATCCACTCTTTAAGTCAAACTTTGAATAGAGTTTAGCATGACTTATCTTAGCGATGATTGTGTTTATGTTGGGAAGCGAATACTGATCCTTCTCGGTGTTGTCATTGAGCCTTTTATAGTTGAACACTAGCCGTTCTTTTCCTTTTGTTTCTACTCCGGTAACTGGATCTATCTCTGTTCCGGACTCTACTATTATGGCTGTTATTCTATGTCTGCTGCCTGAAGGCCGAATAACCCTCATTTCAAGTAACTTCTGGACATGTCTGGTCATGACTTCTTTCATCTTCGGAGTAACGTGCTTGAGGGGCCTATCCTCAATCGTTAAATCAGGGTTTTTAATAAGTATTTTGCATTTTACCTGGTTTTTCTCCCAGTGTTTCAGAGGTTCTTCTCCTATAAAGCCCAATCTTTTCAGTCTGTCCAGTTCCTTTGGCTCAATCAGCTCCTGATTTATAATACCTTGACGTGGCACTGCTGCACAGATGTCATAATATTCTGTTAGCTCTAAATCTAACTCTTCTAAGAGAGTTACCTGGTAAGCCTCCGGGGATGTTTCTACGGTCATAACCAGTTTATAGAAGGTTACTTCACCCTTCTCAATGCGTAGACCCCCATCCATGGCTCTAATGAAGTTCATGCCTATGATGAAATCCAAACCTTTACTAAGGGTAGGCATGAGGTATGTTCGTGGTAGTCTGAAGTATTGACTTCCCACCCACATTTTACCATCTCTGAGAATCTCCTTGACTTTTGTGGCTCCATTGACCCCTTGGATCATGGTATCTGTCATAGAAGGTTGCCTGAAATCTGACGGGATTAACTCACTGTTGCAGACACATATTGCAGCACCCGTGTCCAAAATCGCATTTAGAGGCAGTTTCTTCCCTTCTACTTCAATATTAATCTTAATATTGAGGAGATTGTTCCTTGGCTGCAAAGATGATACAGCAAATTCATCAAAATGTAATACTGGGAGAGGAAGCTGAGACCTGAGTGAAGCCATCTCTGCCTTGTCTATCTCTGATAGGTTCTGCAGTAGCTGTACTTCCTTTATCAGTCCACTAATTCTGGCCTCCTGTTCTTTGTTAAGAATTCCCAGTAACTCATTCTCCATTCTGAGTCTTTCAATCTCTCTTTCCTCCTCTGAGGGTGTTTCTTCAACAATCATAACTTGAGATTCCTCAAGTTCCTGGATTCTTTTCTTTAGGTTGGTATTTTCTTCTATCAGCTCTTGTTCCCTTGTACTTAGCCTCTTCAGAACCTCCGATTGTCTCTCAGCTAGGCTTCGTCATTCATCTCTATTCACTGGCCTACTAGCTTGTTTAGGTCTGGGAATCTGCACTTGGAAACAATGATATGAGCATAATCCGCATACCACAAAGTTACACTTACTGCAGTCCATCCGATTTCCTGGTTTGGCATCGGACTTGCAGTCTTTGCACTGAGCTACTTCTATCTTGTCATAGCTCCAGTCATGATGACACTTGTACTCCTTTCTTGTGACCCTTAGCTGAGGCCTCCATTCTGATTTTCCGATTAGATAATCACTGGGCTCCTCTTCTTCTATTTCTTCTGCAGTTAACATGTATAACTCAAAGATAACAGGTTCCCCATCAATTAAAGGTACCTCTGGTACATCAGCTAAGTAATCTTGCGGGTTGAAAGTTGAGTACTGGTACATGGGATCATCCTCTCTGTCTGGATTCGATGAAGATGACTCTGCATCTAGAGGAATCAAGTTATACAGCCTAGTTTGCTCCACCTGGGCTGCAACCGCTCTCTGGCATTCCTCAATCCTTCACTATCTTTCTAATGAAGGTAAATAGTGGCATAAAGGCATTGGGTTAGGGTTAGTTGAACCAAACCCCTTCTCACCTCTGTCTGTGTCATCCAGTTGCAAGACTTCTTGAACATCAAGTATTGCTATTTGCTTAATTATCAGTTGAGCCATTCTATCATGAGTATTAACATGGAAGGATTTATCCGAGAGATTTATAGTAATTACCTTTAACTCACCCCGGTAATCACTGTTAATTACTCCTCCATTGATAATCAGTCCTTGAATGGCAACACTGGATCTGGGTGCTATGCAACCATACATCCCTCTGGGTATCTGTACCGCTATACCCGTTCTTAGGATTGCTTGTGTATAAGGAGGAATCTCCTGCTCCTCGCATATGTATAAGTCATACCCTGCAGCTCCGTTAGTCTTTCTTTCAGGAAATAAGGCTGCGGGATGTACCTTCTTTACATAGAGGTTGCACCATTCATCTTGAAGCATCAGTACTTCATAATCTTCTGATATACGATGGTTGTCCTCATTCTCTGAAACGGAGTAGATGTCAGAGACATCAGACTCGTCCATCCCCACTGATACGACGTCAAAGCCGTCATCAAGCTCAAGGGACTCAAGGATAGCCACCCGGTGCATCAGTTTCTTTGGATTTTTGCATTCTGATGCATAATGTCCTTCCTCACCACATGCGTAGCAGCGACAATTCTTCTTGCGAAGAGCCAGATGTTTCTGTTTAGCAATACGTACATGTGATTGGTGTGGCTTACCTTTGTAAGAGGTGCTCTTCCTTGCACCATACTTCTTATCCGACCTTCTTTCTCTGCCGTAGATGCCATGTACCGGAGTCCTTCCGCAGAAATTCATTTTCTTGAGTTGACTCTAGAATAATGCCTCCTGGCACATCTCCTTCAAGTAATTGCGAGTGAACGCAATCCTTCCAGTGACTCCAATTGTATTTGTTGGGTACTTCTCTTTGAAGGCCTTTTCAACACGGTCACCCAGTGGTCTTGGCATCTTCGTGAAGAACTCAGTAGACAGTTCTTCGTTGGCCCATGCTCTTCCACTCTTTGATGCAAGGTGAAAGTAGTCGTTCATGTATCTATACACGGCAGTGTCTGTCATTTCCGTGCACACAAGGCTTTTCAGCATTTTATACGTCGCATCCTGCTCGCTTGTTGTTCCGACCTGAGGGTTCTCCAAATAATTGATTAGTCTTATTTGGTTAATGATGTTCTGCGTACCATTCGTTCCCAGAGCTTACTGCTTCATTGTTTCAAACTCTGCAGTGAACCTCATTCTCCAGTTCTTCTAGTTTATCCACCTTCCTTGTTAACTCTTCTGTCAAAGCTTCTGTTTGCTTTTCAATGAACTTTGGCTGTTCACTGATCTTTATCACCAACTCTTCTACGTCTTGCTTTGAGAGTGGTCGTCTTTTCAAATAATCAGCTCTGAGATGTTGCAGTTCTTCCTTAAGCTTCTCTTGATTTTCCAGAGCTTGCTTTAAGTCAGCACGCTGCTGCTTAATTATTTGTGAGAGCCTTATAATTTCTTCTTGCTGCTTCAAGTGTTCCTGCAGCTTAGTCTTCAAATCAAGAATATGCACACAATTTTGCTTACAAAGGGCGAAGATCGCCTTGTTACCGAGATCAACTCGATATGAAGTTACTCGAAGATTATGCGCGAAATCAGACTTCGCGGTGGAATCAAGATTAAGATAATCAAGATCCTTCCTGTCTTGCCAGGATTTTCTCCAAGTCTCAAACTGTTTTTCAAATTCTTTTAAATCTGCGTTCATAAAACTTCAAGCAAGGGTTATAATTCAGAAAATGAAACAGATAAGGGTAATCCTTCATGGGTTACCTTTCCTCCAGGTTCCCGTTTCCTTACCTTTACGTCTTACTGCCTTCTTTTAGTCATCTTCTACTTTCATACCTTGAATAGTTAACATAATTTACTGGGGTACTTCACGCTAGCGAAATCATCATAGGAGGATATTAGAAGATCTCCTGGGCTGACACGCCCTCTGACGCCTCTCCTCGGCTATAACGGTCTTCAGCAACGCCCACTCTGCCTTCCCAGCTCCGTTTAGATGAAAACTCATTTTTCCCCCAATAAGATTATGCTAATTTCTTCGGAGCATAAAAGGAAAATAACTTAAAGAAAGCATTCGACTTATCAGGCTTAGAACAAAATACCTTTTGGATACGGTAGAGCCCAATCAGGCCCTTATCTTAGGGTTTTACCCCATAAGTTCCATCTTTAATAACCTTGCTCTGATACCAAACGCGGGGCGCACGCACGAAAATTTCAAAAAGGATCTTGTCAACTACTCACGGTTATCAGTACCGCTTTCGAAGACAAAGGATTTATTTCACACTTCAAACTTTCTTACAGGACTCAAAACTTAGAGTAGAATAAGCAGGTTGGTATTTCCACCGATGCTTGTTCACTCCTTACAACTGCTCTTATATAGGTAGCTTAGGAAAACTCTCGAACTTCTTTTCTTGCGGCTGAAGCAAGTGTTGCTTGCACGCGAAGAAAGGATTTTCAAGTGAGAGTATGACTCAGCACACTAAAGAAAAGATGCTTCCTTTATTACAGTAAGATGCTCAGGGCCCACCATGTCCGCCATTAATCGTCATGAGTGCGGAACAGCTGGGATTCGGGTGACGGGTCATCCACTTCAAGATTTGAGAAATCCACCGAAAGTTGATTCTCCCAATTATTGTCCTCATGGCTCTGGATCTCCGTCCACGTTTCTGATGCTTCTTCATCCATCCTTAGTAGTGCGGCATAGCTTTGCAGCTGTCGTACATAATCTGATACCAAATCTTCCCAGTACCAGCAGTAGCATGTGCCGGTTGCGCACTTGTAGAACCTTCGGCCAGGGTTCCGGCTTGTGTGTGAAGTCATGAGCACGGCATCCCTGTGGCAAGCACATTGTAACACGGGTTTAGTAATGTCGAGATAATTTACCTTCGTAACTTTTGTCTTGGCTTCCAGTTTTAGTGCTCGGGAAATGGTTGATGCCATCCTTGCCACTGCTTCCTGGCTAGGCTTCGTAAGAACTTCATTTAGAGCATAGAACAAAGTTGGTAAAATTGGATGCTCCCATCCTTCAATTAGCGCAGTGACCAATCGGGATAATTCATCCGCTAGAATATTTTCCTTCCCATCTATATGCTCAAATGTGACTTTAATACCAGTTCCTGAAATATAATCAGTTAGCGTGAGCCACCTTACCCTTGAAGGTTTGTGATCTGCTGATTTTTCAAAGAATCTGACTATGGCTTGACTGTCTGTGCGTATGATGAGCTCAGTTTTGTCCAGATAATAGATTTTTAGTTTTTCCAAACCATTTATCACGACCTGGACTTCTGCATCAATAGCACTTTTGATTGGACTGAAACTTCCACTTGCGTATGCACAGATTTTTTCTGTTGATCTAGGATCCCTCCTAGCTTTCTTCCATTTACAGATTGCTCCCCATCCGTCCATGCAGCCATCTGTCTCAATTACCATTACTGCATCTGGGGGTGGAATCTCAAGCTCTGGGAGATTACTTACTAATTTTTTGACTTGTTCAACAATGCCCCAGTCCTGTCTATTCATCCTGCGTTCACCGTTAACAGCAGTTTTTGAATACAATGGACCGAGAATCTTACCCAAATTTGGAATGTATGTCCTGGCGTAATTCAGAATTCCCAGCCATCTTCGTAAGGACTTAATTTCTGTCAGACTTTCATTCTTTGTTTCCAGAATTTTTTGCACAATATGTGGCTGCAGCTTGATACGCGAGTTTCCGATGGTAGCTCCCAAGAAGTCAATTTGTTGTACACCAATTTTCATTTTGGTTGGGCTGAGAACTAAACCATTCTTTTCGCAGATAGATATAAAAATCTCTAAATGTTGCTTGTGAGCTTCTACTGAATCAGAAAAGATTAATATATCATCAATGTAAACTGCAATAAACTGTTCTGTACCTCTAAAACAGTTGTCCATTTTGCGTTGGAATACCGCCGGAGCGTTTTTGAGGCCGAATGGCATAACTAGCCACTCGTATAATCCATCAAGAGCCCAGAATGCCGTCCACGGAATTGATGATTCCTCCATGGCAACCTGGTGAAAACCGCTCTTCAAATCAAATTTTGAATAAATTTTGGAATGACTTATCTTGGCCACAATCGTGTTGATTCCTGGCAGAGAGTACTGGTCTTTTTCTGTGTTATCATTTAACCTCTTGTAATTGAAGACCAATCGTTCCTTCCCCTTGGTTTCTTTGCCTGTTTTGGGGTCTATCTCTGTACCAGATTCAACTATCATTGCTGTCGTCCGATGTTTACTGCTGGATGGTCGGATTACCTTCATTTCTAGCAGTTTCTTGACATGCCTGGCCATCGTCTCCTTCATTTTTGGTGTTACATGCTTTAGGGGCCTATCCTCTATTACCAGATCTGGGTTTTTAATCTCCAATTTGCATTTGATCTGATTCTTTTTCCAGTGCCTCAGAGGCTCTTCCCCTATCACACCCAACTGTTTTAATCTTTCAAGTTCTTTTGGACTGATTACTTCTGAGTTTATAACTCCTTGCTGTGGCAAAGTTGCACATATAGCATAATATTCAAACAAATCAAGGTCTAGCTCTTCAATAGTGTTCACCTGATGTACCGTAGGTGCCGCCTCAGCTATTGTTATGAGCTTGTAAAAGGTTACGTTGCCTCCTTCAATTCGCAGGCCGCCCTCCATTGCTCTTATGAAATTCATCCCCATTATATAGTGTAAACCATCAGATAAACTGGGCATTACATAAGTTCTAGGTAACCTGAAGTATTGATTGCCTACCCAAAGTTTACCTTCCTTGAGTATTTCAGTTACCTTTGTTGCACCATTCACCCCTTGAATTAGCGCATCTGTCAGGGATGGCCTTCTAAATTTTGGTGGTACTATTTGTCCATTGCAAACACTGGTTGCTGCTCTAGTATTCAATATTGCATTCATTGGCAATTTTCTTCCTTCCACCACAAGGTCAATCTTAATGTTCAGCAGGTTATTCTTTCTCTGTACAGCAGAAACATTTATCTCATCATAATTTAAAACTGGTAATTGCAAAGGTAACCTGGCACGAAGATCTGCTATCTCCTTCTGATTAATACTCTCCAGGTTTTTTAGCACTTGATTCTCTTGCTGAAGGAATTCTATGTCCTTCTGCTGCTTTTGATTCAATAAATTGAGTAACTCATTTTCCTGCTGCAAGGTTGCTAATTCTGCTTCGTCTTCTGAGGGAGTTTCTTGGATGATAGCTTTGTCCTCCAACTCAATAAGCTTGCTCCTTAGCTGTTTAACTTCCTCCTCCAGTTCTGCCTCTCTTTTAATAAACTTCTTGATCAAATCACTCTGCAGACTGGCCAATTCCTTCCAGTCCGTTTTCTTCACTGGATTGCTTATCTTCCTTGGGATCTGCATCTTGAAGCAGTGAAATGTACAAAGAGCGCAGATTGTTAACTTACAATTCATGCAATCCATATGATTGCCTTCTTTAGCTTCAAACTTGCAATCTCTGCATAAGGCATGATGCTTTTGCTCATAATTCCACTCATGGATGTAGTGGAACTCCTTCTTTGTTACTCGCATCTTTTGCCTCCAACTAGATTCTCCTATCCAGTATTCAGATGGTTCTTCTTCTACTGTCATCATGAGAACATCAAATTTATCCATATTAGTTTTCATAAATTCTTCTGGATCAAAATTGCAGTAGGCTTTATATGCATCTGAGGGAGTTGATGCTGATGATGATTCTTCATCAGGGATTTGCTGCAGCAGTCTTGAACTTTCTCTGGCTGCTTCTACCCTCAAGCTTGCTTCTTTCATTCTTATCTGCTTTAACTGTGGAAAATATGATTCTAAGCTGGGATCACGTGGATTAACCTCTTCAGATCCTCCTGGTGCTTCAGGGTTTACCATTTCATTTATCTGTCTTCTGTAGTCAAGAGCATTTCTGAATTGCCTTCTACTTTCAATTCCATCTGTAGAACCAAATCCTCTTTCTCCCCGGGCAGTTTCTCCTAACTCGACAACTTCTTGGACATTTAATATGACAATTTGCTCAATGATCAACTGAGCGATTCTGTCCTGTATCTGAATTGAGATTATATCAGGAGAAAGGTTAATTAAAAGAACCCTAACCTCTCCTCTGTAGTCAGAGTCAATTACTCCTCCATTCACGAATAATCCCCTCATTGCCAATCCTGATCTTGGAGCCACTCTTCCATACATCCCCTTAGGTACCTGTATGCAAATGCCTGTACCAATGGTTACATTAGTATAAGGAAGAATGTCCATACCCT
>JBBMKF010454845.1:0-12001 GCA_037834155.1 Curcuma caesia | reverse complement strand
TTTTTTCATTGGTATTTCAATAACAAAAACAAAATAAATTTCTTGATGCAGATGGAGAGATACATGGAGATGATCACAGACAAACATGAAGCAGAGGAAGAGGTGGGTCTGGTGGATCCAAGGAAGATAAGGAGAGGGAGTAGGAAGTACTACAGATACATGGGCTCTTTAACCACACCCCCTTGCACTGAAGGTGTGGTTTGGACCATCATCAATAAGGTTCGTCGTCGATATTGCGATCGATAAGATTCTTTCTTACTGCTTAGACAAACTGTTCATCAATAAGACGTGGTTTTGCAGGTGAGAACAGTGTCAAGGGAACAAGTAAGACTGCTGAGAGAAGCTGTTCATGATGTAAGTAATACTACGAAGCTTCATTTTAGTTTTAAGATGCATAAAGTAATTAAGCATTATGAAATTTACTTGCAGGACTCGTCGAGGAATGCAAGGCCAACACAGGAGATCAACGATCGGGGAATCGGTTTATTTCGTCCACGACGAAAAGGAGACTGATGGGCTTGTTTTTATATATTCGATGAATAAATGCTTGATTCTAGCATTTTGCTCATCTTTGTGTTTGAACCAAGACTCAGTTAATGAGAAGAAGTGATGCAATTAATTAATCCTCTATATATCGTGAAAATGAGAAGGAATACGATTGAATTGAGCGATTGATGATTTATAGATCACATAGCAACGATACATAGACTGGAAAACGAATTGGCGTCGAAGAAGCGTGCAATGGGAAACGCATCGACGGAACGGAAGGGTTGGGAGACGCGCCTTCAGGCGAGCAAGGAGCGGCGACGGCGACGGCGACGGCGACCGGATAAGAGAGAAGAAGGTAGAGACCACGCGAATCGGAGTCGGGTGGTCGTGGAACCGTTCGTTTGAATTCGGTCCGACCCGCCTAAATTATGGGCCGGGTTCGGGTCGGTCTTTTCCTGGGTTATTTTCCTGGGTTAGGGGTCGGCCTGGGTTAAACCGTTGGCATTCGAAAAACAGTTGGGATCCTTGTCGCAATAGACTTCCGTCATAAATTTGTGATGAAAATCTGGACCGTTCGATTTTAAAATCAATGGCCGATCGCTAAATCCCTAAACCCTAAACCCTAAAGCAAATCACCCATTCAATCTACGGCCTGAATTTAATCTTAATTTTAAAATCGAACGGTGCAGATTCTCGTCATAAATTTGTGACGGAAGTCTATTGTAATAAGCAGTTTTTTTTTTTTTTTTGACAAATGGAACAACTTTTTCTAATTTTTTTTTAATGTTAATTATATTTTAAATTTGATTGTGTTATAACATCAGATCGATGCAGAGAGAAAAATTCTTTAAAAAGGCCAAAAAATTCGACAAAAAACATCAACCACCGTGACTGTGTAAACTATACCATACAGGAACTTGATCGTCCAGATTGAGTTAACATCAACTACCATGACTGTATAAATTATGCTCCCGGAGCATAACTGAGCTGGTTACGACGAAACAAATTTACAGAAAAAGATAAAAGTTCGAATCTCAATGAAATCAAAACAATATCCTCCTCCGTCGTAACTAATTGCAGTTTCTCGATTTACCTCTTTACATATAATCATGAAGTAAACCATGTGAAACCACTAAGATGACCGATTCCACCTTTGCAAAAGACTGTAAACTATACAATACAGCTCTCTATCAGTTCTGTTGATCTGGTAATTAAACTTAGCGTGCTTAAGGAGTTCTAATGCCCTAATAAAAGAGTATCACTGTCTGCAAGATCATAATCCTTTTGCATATGGTTTGAGATTGCATATAGTGGATAGAGTAGCAGAAATTTTTACAAAAACTTACCATTACTTCCAGTTTGATCTTATTCAGCATTTCAAAATCATTTCGGCAGCTAAAGACCAGCAAAACAAAACTCATTGATTTTCCTTTTCACCAATCTATATTTTTCACAACTCGTATCTCAAGTCCCCATAAATATCAATGAGAAAACACTTCCAGGAAAAAAGAAATTAGCTAACTAATGGCATTTGATATCGAACCAAAATATGCTTGGTCTCGGTCTTCAAGTTTCGGCGCCAGACGAGTTGCTTCCGTCTATATACTCGGGCACAATCTTCAGTGGTCTCTGCTTCTCATACTGGGAAAAGAATGAAGCAAAGCAGCATGTGTGAAACATACAAAAACAAACAAAGAAACAAAGAAAAAGGAACAATGATGGAGGACAAAGGCAGTGGTTTCAGAATCGACAGTTTAACTAGTTAATCAGGGATCTGGAGGCCAAAGTAATGAACATAATATTCTGAAGAACTTTACCTTTTTACGAAAGTCGTCAATCTCCTCCGCAGTCAGAGCTTCCTCCCAGCCATTTTTGTCCCATCCAAGGGACCGTAAGAAGGCTTCCTCCTCAGGATCGACAACATTGTCTGAGTTGGGATTAGTTTCTACATTGTCATCAGCAAAAGATCTCTCAGATTGATCAGAAGCACAAAAATCTAGATTCATACTTCCGATATCTGTTGGTCCATCAAAACCATCAGATACTGATGGAAGGCTATTTTTCATCATATTAACAGGGAAGGTGCTGTGCTGTTGCTCTCCATTTGACTTTTGCGCACTCAGTGTTGGTTCGAGTGAGCTTGGCACTGAAATAGTACTTGAACTATTCGAAGATTTCTTCCTTAGCAAATTGAAGAAGGCATTCCTATTTTGAGCTTGAGAAAGGATTTTTCTATCCCCTGTATTCTTGTCGATGTTAACATTCTGGTCAGTTGAGATCTTTGAAGGAAGAACTGCAGAAGACAAGATGGGACCAACGGGGTTCACAACCTTGCTTAGACCTTGACCATCTTTAGCAATGGAGGTGATACCATTCTTCTCTCGGTTAAGAACCTGAAAATTCCCCACTGAAGATGTCTTTGCAACATCAGAATTGGTTGGCGATCGAATAGTTTGGTTCACATGCAACAGTTGGCCAGCCTTGATAAGAGAAGTAAAATCCCCACCTCTTGCAACTTTGGATTTTGCCTTATCTGATAGGTTGCCATTCTGAGAGCAACAAAATATTGTGAACAAATGAAGAATAAAAACATGAACAGGGAAAAACAGTTTTTTATTTAATTGAGATCTATAAAAGGTGAATCACTCCAATAGTCAAGCTTGAACACAATGTTTTTATCCATTAAATTGCTTCTGTATAAACAAATAAAAATCCAGATGTGGACAAATTTGTAGATCATGTTAATTAGGCAGATAGTTGCCTTCACAGATCTCTCTCCTAAATGTCTATAATAAGTCGAACCAATGGGGCACTTAACAGGACAGCATTTCAGGCTTATACTTCAGTACATGTTCAGAAATGGTTGCAACCTACACCATGCAGTAGAGAAAAGGAGGTAATGACAAGTAACAAATAGCAGGGATGAATCTTCTCACTCTACCGAGCTTTATGCAAGATATATCACTAGTAATACTGAAATTTATTAAAATTGATTGGCTAACTACTTATCCTAAGACTTTGAGGTCTAGAAAAAGACCAATTTATATATTTATGTTCAAACATGCTCTTTATGTGTGGATCTAATACTCTCCATGCCCCTTCATGTGTGGATTTAATACTCTTCCACATGTGTGAGTTTAATACTCTCCCATCATATGTGGGTGCATATACTTTCCTTGATTGGTACAAACCCATATATAAATTGTTGATTTTTTTTTAACACGGGTAGGATTTAAAGCTGGACCCCTGCTCTCATATCATGTAAAAGTTAATTGGCTAATGACTTATCACAAAAGCTTGAGTTGTTAAGAAAAACCAATTTACATATTTATATTCTTTACAACGCCGACCTCACTTAGTGGGATAAGGCTTAGTTGCTGTTGTTGTTATTCCAACAACTAACATTTCATTTGGTCTCCTCTACCATTTGCGTCTTCCACTCAAATAGACTCAATCCTTTTAATTATACAATCTATGTGTAGACATTGTGACAGCCTAAGTTTCCTAAAAAAACATTTTTCATCAAATGGATGAAGCTTTTGTTAACCAATGATCAGGCCAGAAATTTAAAGAAAAAGCAGAGTTCAATCTCCATTATAAACAAAGATATAAAAGAAAGAAGATGGATATCTTTTCTGATCAAATAGAAAGAAGGGAAAAAAAAGGAAATATGCTCATTTATTTTCTTGAATAAACAGTTGAGCAAGGACCTGAACAGACACAAGCATTTGAGGGGTTTTTTTTTTACCTTCTACATGGAGCTCCACTAATGTATCATAAATATCTTAAACTGGCTTTTTTGCATGAACACGAAGCATAAATAAACCATTTAACTTGGTCAAGTTTTCTTATAGGATGCATTTAAGATGTAGTAAAAATTTCAGAATCATGGAGTCAAATTAAATACATGCCATTTTTCTATTGGTTATCATAGATATGTAACTGAATCCATCATTGAGCATAATGAAATTTTGGGTTTCTTTATCTATTGTAAGTAAGGAGTAGGAAAATTGGAATTTATATTCTCACTAACTGTTGACAAAAGGGAAAAGAAGAGGACGATCAACAACTGAGATAGAAAATACCACAAAAATCATAATCAAAATGGGGGAAGCATGAATAGAACATAGATATATTGCACCCGACTAGAACTGAGTTGCAGGACTTTATACAAAATCGTAGATAGTTTTCCATTTTATTCTCTCTACTTGTATAGGAAGCAAACAATCATCTTCACTTTTTACTAAAAGACATCCCATTATGGTAAAAGATACCAACTGACAGCGTGTTACAGGCACTGCTAATATGCACCCTAAAATCACACAGAACTGACAAGTTAAGAAACACAGTTATTCAGCTTTACCACACACCCTACTTATCTTATTCAAACAGTAACTTATTTTGCATGATACTAGTTGTCTAGTATCAGAAAGTAATACCAACTATGATGATATGACTTTTCTCATGTTATGTATCCAGTAAAAGTGCAGTGCATCAAGAAGCCTGTCCTTACAAAAATTTCTTCTCATAAGAAGATTTGAGCAATAGAGAATGAGGGAAGGAAATAAATAATTTTTATATAAAAGATTGGGAAAAAAATGAACTTGCCAAGAATCAAGGAGGTTATCATACCAAGGCTTTAGGCAATGAAGGTGTCATGGGTATCAACTGCTTGCATTTCCGAAGAGTGAGTTCTTCAATCCTTTGAGAGTTTATGAGCAACTGCAAATAAATGGAAGATTAGTTTATGAAAATGTTGTCTCAGTGTTAAAGAAACATGCAACAATAATTCCATTCAATGAATTACCTGCGGAGTGTCACTAACTTGAGATGGTGCTTGAGCCAATGCCTCTGCCATGTTTAATCCTGGCATAGTGCTTCCCGGTGTAGATGCATGATTGACCGTAGAAGCCTGTAGAACAGGTGAGTTTATACTTCCATCAGTTTCAACTTTGACTGGTACTTGTGCCAGGGCTGAAGTTCCAATTATGACAGGAGTGCCAGTAGGAAGACTCTGAACAGCAGTTCGAAGACCAAGAGGTGACACAACAGCTGCATCTGAGAAGCCCTGCTTTCCTTCAACTCGAAGAGATGGAAACTCTTTGTCAAATGAGGTTTTGCCGATACTAGCAATAGTACTTCCCCTAGATGGAGAACTGTTATTTCCACTACTTCCATGCTTTTTTGCCCAAGACTCAACTTGCCTTCCTGCTACAAAAGATTGAGACCGCCTTAAGGCATGCTCTTCAGACCTAACTCCTATTACTGAATCATGATATTCAAATTCATTGTCAAGTGAATGCAACTTGTTTTCTCTGTCACGGAAATCAAAATCCTTATCCTGGTTCCTATCCCGAGATCTCCTGAAACTACTGTAAGTCTGAGATCTACCAGAATTACCTTTCTCACGAACTACAGAACCATTTGAGCTCAAGCTCCGGCGCAGGTTCCTTTCTTGGTCTTCTAGTAATCTATTCCTTGGGCTGAGTCCGGCAACATTTTCATCTAAGGAAAACAAACCAACATTGCATTAGCAACAATTATACTCGTGAACAAATTCAAACACAATTTGCATAACAACAATAACTAAAGGTTAACGAATCTAATGTGAAATAGTTGGGGTACCAAAACGTTTGGAAGAACTGGTTCGCAGGCCATTGGTTGAAGTGCTCCCGTTTGCAATCTTGTACCACTGCGGAACCAATGCTGGCTCACCTTGCTCCATTTTCCACACAGACCATTATCAATATACAATTAAGATCCTCTACCTCTACATCCAATTTTGAACCAACTTACTCATCCAATGTTATTTCCTAAACAAAACACATCAACAATAGAAGCCCATCCCACTACCTTGCCCAGACGAAGTGTGAAGTTTCCTAAATGAAGAGCCAATCTCGAAGTCGTGCATCCACCACAGCCTCTAAGTTTGCATCATAAAATTGAAAGGACTTGTCTGGCAAGACATCTAAACTGTCAGCGGAGTGGGAAAAAACCTATTTTTGCTCAGATGGTTAAGCTTCAACCTTTATGCATGCATCTCACGGCATCAGACACCCATGGGAGGGCACTCGGATTTGAAACGAAGCAAAGATGCAACCTTAAAACCACCTCAATTCTCTAGCAGAACGACCCCAATACTCCCCCAAAACAACAGCGCTCCCAATCGGGAACAGCAACCCCCAAAGAGGAGGAACCGAGGGCGAGGAAACGAAAGAGGGAAAATATCCCACCCTCACCTCAAAGCACCTGAGAAAAACCACGACGACCTTCAAACTTCAAACCCTAATTCCACCCATTAAAAAATTGATAACAAGCAGAAAGACGGCGAAGATTGCCCGCGAGTCTCCGCCGCGCGCAAGCGAGACAGATTCCTGCTAACTGGAATCCGGTTTCGATCGGACAAAGGTACTTGCGAGGGATTCAAAGAGGCACCGCGGGGGCGAAGAGATCGATTTGGACCTCTCTAACCGAGGAATCGGAAGCCGCTGGGTGTGAGAATCCTGTGGCGTGGTCAGATTGCTCGCTGTGATCGTTGCGGTCTCGACTGGGAAAAACCTACGATCGATGATGACGATGAGAGGAGATGGCTAAGGATGCAACTAACTCGCTCTCCTTCTCGGCTTCTTGCTCTTTGTGGTTTATTATTTTATTTAATTACGAAATAATACCAAAAATAAAATTAATTTAAAAAATTAAATATTTATCCGGAAATAAATATCACTCGATCCGTGTGTGGTGGTGGCGAAAGATTGTCTCGGTCTTAAAATTCTAAAATTTAAATATTATTTTTGCTTTTTTTTATTTATGGACACATTTTAGCTAATTTCAAGGAATAATTTCCATTTTTAACTTTTTCTTTCGATGTTTCCTCTTTTTTGGAGTCTTAACGATTAATCGTGTCGTGTTTTCTTTAAAATTTACAAATTAGAATAACCTGAGAATATGTCTAACAAAACAAATTAGATTTATAATTTATATTTTTGAAAATAAAATTAATTGTTGGATTTTACAATATTTTTATGTGTAATCCATTGGCTAATATCAATAATTTGGTGAAATGATTTTTATTTAAAATTTGTATAGTAGCTTAAAATGTTTCAAAAAAATTCTAAATTAATTACATAAAATAATCTTCAAATTGAATCTACAACAAGATGCATTATTTAACAGGGCAAAACTCTGGTTCACTTAGAACTTCCACAATGAATTGCTCAAACCAAATCGCCCCATTTTCCCAACTAAACCAAATGAATCATTGACAAAATGAAGAACACAAAGTTGATACTTGATCAAAGCTACTACAAAGAATCATAAGTGTTCATGTCACACACCATTTTATATATAAGAACCACCTAATAGTTTTAGCAATCATTTAATGTTTAAGATATACATACACTTGCCTAAAATAAGATTCTTCATGTCCCTCCTAATAGTTAGGACAAGGAGTTCAAGAGGTGAGATAAACATGCTCATAGACAAATAGCTTAATTAAGGTACAACAAGGTGGATTAGGGAAGCAAAGATAATGCAGAATCTTGTGCAATACAACAAATTTCTCAAGTTGTTGAATCTGAAACCCACAAAGTAAATTTCTCTACAAAGTGCACTTTCCATTCAAAGAAAGAAGCAAATGGCAGCAACCCGCTTGATATTGGAAGAATAGGCAGCAGCAGTGTGTAGAATACATATCTTCTCAGCCAGTAAGGAAAGATACTTGAATTTGCTCCTTGGGATACGGTTATGGGGCCGTAAAGAAGATTGTATAACACAGATGGGAAAGCATTGGTGAAGAAATGGAGCATGCACAGAACTTCCCAATCAAGTAGCCAGCGATATCCATTTCCGCCTAATGTATCTATGCATACCTTACCGAAAAAGCCACAAAGAACACCTAGCAGCAGCACAATAAACGTCACCGGCATGGCTGCCACTGACTTGGTTGACCTTTGGAAAGCCACATAAGCTATCGCTACAATCATTAATATCCCAAAAGACATGCGAGATAGGACCACAAACTGGCACCTCAACATGTGCATGCCTGAATTGAAAGACTGGACTCCTTTAGGAATCCACCAGGAGTTGGATTTCTGGAGACAAACAAACAGAAGTTCCACTAAGCTTATGAAACCAACAGCAAAAAAGAGTCGAGAACATCGAAAGTATCTCATACCTCAGTAACAGACATGCAGGCAGATGCGACCTCTGCAACACGTTGATATGAAAAGATGAAAGCTCCGTATGTAAGCAAGATACACATGACAATCAAACCAGCAACTAGAAGGTCCATACATTGTTGCAAAAGTTGTGCATATCTAGTCTCCTGCATTTGATTCCTCAATTTCTCTTCCTTGAAGGAAGACTTGGAAATACCTAAAGATATCTTAATTTTCTCTAGCAAATTTGCATCTGAACTAATGATTAACTGGGATTGCTTGAACTGCAACTTCTTCATTACTAGCTCTAGCTCAACAGCCTTGAGCTCATTAGAGCGAGCCTGCTCGATAACAGATCTTTCCATTGTACTCAGAATAGACTGACTAAATGCAGTACTGTGTGTGTTACTGTGAATATTTGCAAATTGCTGGTTTGTATGTTGATGGATAATGAGTTGATTGTCTGATGATTTAAATGGAGCATGTTCCTTAGGACCTTCAATGGCTCTGATAAGTTCAGCATTGGTCATGTCAGGTGTAGGTTCATAACTCAAAGAACAAAAATTGGAAGAAACAGCATTTTCCACAGGATCTTTGATGGTTCTAATAATTTCAGAGTTGGTCGAGTCAGGTGTCATTTCATGACTGTTGAAAGAACACAAACCAGGGGCAACAGCATTTTCCTTCCTATTAACAGACATGTTATTGATCAAACCAAGGGTCTTCAATGAGCTAGAGAATGACTTATCAAAATTTCTTATGAAATAATCAAATTTTTGCCCATATATCTGTCCGAATGAAAGAAGCAAGAAAAAAAATGCATTTTAAAAACTATATAATAATAGCTGCAAAATAATCTAAAGATACATGTGAACTAGAGATGGACTTACATTTGTTATTGATTCCTTGACTGCTGAACTACACATCTGTGGCAAATAGTATATCCAAATTAGATGTGTATAAAAAACTAATGATATGAAAACAGATTGAAGAAACAATAGGCTAACCTTGGAAAGATGATTTATTTCTATACTCTCTTTTGAAATGCTCTTCCCAAACACAACCTGTAAAATAAGGTATTTCAAGCATCTACATATTGTGACTATCTAGGAGCTAGAAGTACAATGGAAAGAAAAAATGATGGTCAAATAACTAAGAATTTCCAAAAATAACTATCACTGTCATTTCTGTTCATGAACATATCTGATAAAGGTAATTGACTTGTTGTAATTACTCATAAGTCACAGCAGTAGCACTTAAACATAACAACAACTCATTGTAATTACTCATTGATTATTTGATGTAATTATGCGACATAACAACTCATTGAGAAATTGGGTTTGGTAATTACAAAGTAGATATGAAAATTAGAGTGATTACCTGTTATCTGAACAGACAGCTAAAACTTATAAATGAAAGTATTCATACACAAGACAGATTCAGAAACATTAGCAACGGAGGGGAAGTGCTTCTCACACTTAAAAATATGATCAACATTTAATGATTTTCCAAGTTCAAGTGAAACATATAACAGAAAATAGAGATCAAAAGGTAATCTGATCAAGATCCTAAGAAACTAATCATAAAATTTAAGTGGGATAGATTTTTGTTATTTAAGGGAGGATATAATCACATGAGGTCTACTTAATGAGTGGTCTGGTAATTAATGATTCATCGGGGGATTATTCTATCAACTTGTGTGATACAGTGCCACATTTGAAAAACAAGCACCAAATTCTACTGGTACAATATGCACCCAAGCTGAATTTTTGATGGTAGTCAAAAGTTGAAATCAGACGCTTTCTTTGTTTCTAACTAGAGTGTATAGAATTAAGTGTATGCAGATAGCAAAGGCATGCACAAAGCTACATTCAAACTAGTTAACGGATTAATAGGCCAAAAAAGGATGGTTTACCATCCTTATTCCCCTTTCAACTTGTGCAACATTCTTACAATACTTTCCTTATCAAAAAAGAAGAAGAAGAAGATTCAATCACAGATTGCATGGAGATTAATAGTCTGAGATACAAATGATGAAAAGTAACTCTTTTTAGCAAATAGGGCAGCAACATTTAACATGAAGAATCAGCGTGTAGATAGTGATATGCATTAAAGTGTTAATCTATAAAGTGGTTAGTTTAATTCTCCTGTGAATTATCATTCACATCATGTTAATAAACATTGTCGTAAGACTTGGTTTCACTTCGTTCTACAAAAATATTACTCTAGAATCTAGATTCTATCTATTCAAGTTCTAGTGCCCACTCGTGAAAAATCCGAGTAGAAGATACCAATAAAACAATGTAGACTGAGATGGCACACTTTCGTTCCATCAATATTCTCTTCCAATCTTGACAGAAAAAAGTAAAATATTACTTATCAGATTTCACGGATAAAAACATAAATTTTAAGCCTAACAAACCAAAGCACCTGAGCCATAACCGCAGCGAAGGACATGCCGAGCGGAAGAGCGAGTTCCTGCAGACACTCATTGCCGCGATCGGGCGTAAACACCAAAAGGCCACGGCTTCCCCCGCTCCGCAAACGAACCCCTCTGATCTTACACCGCTTCCTCGTGAAACGCGAGGTCGAGGAAGAGGAATACGAGGATGACGAGGAAGAGGCGTCATCCCTCTCCTTCCTCCTGGTTCTCGAGGTAGCCACGTCCTTTCCACTCCTTGGCGGCTGGGACGGCTGCCCCCCGGCGGTATCGCAAGCCACACCTCCGCCTCCATCGCCGACGCTATCTCCACCACCTCCGTCAACCGTTGCTCGGCCGTGGGATTCCGCGGGATCCATGCGAAGCGGAGGAGGAAGGGATTTGATTCAGGGAACGGGGAGGGAGAGGCATTCAACGAAGCCTCGGGAAAATGTCCAGAAGAGGGATGGTGGCACGGTTGTAATTTCCAGCGAATCAGATCGAACGGGCGTGGAAAATCTTGCTATTCGACACGATCGTGCCACGTGGAAAAAGGATATTTCCAAGCATGATATTTTAGGAAATTTTACGTATTTTCTTCTTTCATTCCTTCGACGGTTCCAGAAAAAAAAACTAAATTTACATCCGAGTATTAGATGTTCGACTGCAATCATACAATAGCTCCATGATGGAAGTCAGCATGCTTGCCGAGTGGACCCTATCTGTTTAGCCTGTAGAAGTCTAAAGAATGGTATTGCGTATTATATAGAAAACAGCTGATCACACAACCTTTTTGATACACCGACGGCTCGCTCGCTCTCTGCTATTTAGCTTGCGGAAGAGGGCGTCCCGAATGCACCTCGCCCCATCGTTCTCGGAGGAGTCCAGAAACATTGATCGGAAACTTCGCCGGTGAAAGTGATAGATAGGGAGGGAG
>JBBMKF010454835.1:0-12001 GCA_037834155.1 Curcuma caesia | reverse complement strand
CAGTTGCCTCTTGGAAGGCAAAGAAGGCTGTCGGAGCGATGAAACGGAAGACCCCGTTGCAGCTTAGGGTACAGTATGGCCATGACCCTATCTTTTGCTATTATGTACCAGTAAACTCGATCGGTGTTCCATTAGTAAAGGACATAGCTCGTTGTTGTTTTTGTTGGTTCCTGAAGTTTTATTTACTGGAATTTCTGTTCAATGCTATCCTGTCAACAATGTAATGGCCAATCATCAAATTTTCTATATTTGGATCTCATATTTTATGCTCTAAAACTTATCTTTGTCTTTCAGTGTCATATTTTGAACCACTCTTTCTATGAATGTTTAAAATTTAAAAACCCTCGTATAAATTTGAAATTAAGTTATTCATTACTAGACCCATACCATAGACCTGTAGGAGTCTGACACAAGAAAATAGGAATCATCAGTTTCTGTGAAGTGTAAGTTTTTGCAGTCATGTCTATAACTTGTTAAATTAGTAGTTTCCTTCAATAGGATTAAATCACTTTCTTTTCATCTTGCCTGTTGGTCCTGGAAAAATGGACAATCATCCTTCAAATTCAAGTGCTTTTGGTTCTGATGAGATGACAGGTCCTAGAACCAGTTCTGAATTTGAGATGTCAGGTCCTAGAATCCCTTTTGATTTTACCCTGAAAACCAGTTTGCGGTTGGTTTCTTCATCATCTGTTAAATGGTGGGTGCTATAGTTGGATTTCTTAGATATTTATTCTTTGTAATATGTAGCAACTGTAAACATCCTGGGCGTACAACCAATAGGATAGTGATCCTTTGTATGGCCAGTTACTTGGACACAGTTATTTATTCTTTTCAGTTTTCTAACTAGGATTCTAGTTTATAAGCATATGGCACAATATAAATATCCTAATTTAGATGTCTCTAGAGCATGTCTTTTTTTGTAGCTGATTTTATTTTTTTGAAATATTGAGATGCAGGTTCAATCTTTACACTTGTTATTCACATTAGTGTCTAGCATATTTGAATTACTAAAATTTGACATAAATGGAGCTTAAAAGAATATTGTTTGGTTTGTTTCTTTACTTAGTTCTAGTTAAACTAATTCTGTAAATGAATTAATGTGATGTGAAAATAAGGCATTACTGTCTTAATATGACACGTATCTTATGTATTTGCTTGTATATATTATATACTGAATACCTGATGTGGAAGCTTATATACGATGCTTCTCTCCTTGCTATTTTGATGATGCAGGTATGTTGACAATTATTACCCTAATTTGCCCCTTAAAGAGATTCCCAAATAACTTTTTAGTATAATAATCTATCTGCAATATTTTGCATGAACTTGTTTTGTGCTCACAGTTTATCATTTGATTCTCTTGATGAATGTGTAATCTGTGATCAGAGACATGAATTGTTATTGTCAATCATGAGGTTAGTTTCATGCCAATGTCATTAAACCCATTCCAACTTGGCTTTACCACTCCAGTTAGTTTGGCGAACTTGTGTTTTTTGGCAGTTCTGAGCATAGAAGCAAATTGAACTGGCACTCTGATCGTTTGAGTTTTTTTTTTGGTCGAACCAGTTTTTCTACTTTGGATTTTATAACTGCTGGATAGTTCTGGAATACCATAATTATTTTCTGTATACTTTAGTGTTGAGTTTTGATTCTTCCTCTATTCATGTCTTATCATTTTTGTTGAAAAATGGTTGCTTTCCTATGCAGGTGCCACAGGTCGTTTGCAACCCCTCCAATTGATGCAAGCTGTAATCCATACAGCTTGTCGTCTATAGATGGTGCTACTGCCCAGGTGAAGTTATATAAATCACTGCACTCATGGGTATATCCTCAGTCTTCTCTACCTGCTTCAGTTGTGTCAGTTTTAGCTTCATCTGCTGGAAAGGAAGGTCAGTTCATGAGCCATTTTTCTCTTATTTTTTTTTGATATATTATTATTATTTCTTAGACCACTGGTTTTTTTTGTATTACTCTGACAATTATATTCATAATTTTCTAGAAGCACACTTTTGGCTGAAAAGACAGCAGGATTGGGAAGACTCACTTCGAAGCCTATACTACATGCTAAGAAAGAACATTTGTAACATGTTTTATGGTATATTGCTAAACTTTAATCATATTGATTTTCCATCATCTTTAACCAACTTGTTATATCGTTCTGAGAAATTTCTTGCATTTGATCTTTTTTCAATGAATCAGTTAAATTACAACTTGAGGAATATATAATGCATTTGCGTTTTACTTCTTCTGGTGGCATTGATGTTCCTAACTCAAGTAAAGAAAATAAAAGCTTACATGTTTTTTGTTAGTCCAAATACATCTCTCTTTGTGGTTCCTACATTACTATGATTCTGAAAAACTATTTTTTTATGCAATGACCATTATTGGATTTGAGTGACCCGAGGTCACTGCATTGTTATGATAACCAAGAGTTACAGGAGAAGAGTTCTAACTAAGAACATTAGTCATCTAGACTACAACACTACAGAAGCCTCATTTTGACAGCCAACTTTGAGTACACTGACCCATCAAATAGAGATGTATCTTTAGCTGGTACTTTAACAGTCCAAAGATATATGACCTATGATGACATAAGGAGAAAGAAGAATAGACGATGCTACATCCGAATGCAACAGTTAGGCATTTGAAGAAGATATGATGACTGGTTTTGTCTAAGCTCCTAAGCAAATAACACAAGTATAATCCGACAGATCAATGTGCTTATTAGAAGGGGAGCCTTGGTGCAACAGTAAAGTTGTTACTGTATGATTTGGTGATCACGGATTCGAGTCACGAAAATAGTCTCTTACAAAGTAGGGTAAGATTGCGTACAATAGACCTTTCCCCGGAACCCCACATTGGTAGGAGTTTTGTGCACTGGGCTGTTTTTTTTTTTTATCTTGCCCATCTGAGCAGCCTGCCATCATCGATTAACATGGTATAAATAAAATCTACTGAGGCTGCTCATGCATAGCCAAGCAATGCCAGATCCATCAGAGGTTTCTGGGCATAGGTTGATCATGTGACTAAGCTCGGTGGTGTCCTCCTAGATTATTGGATGACAGAGTGAAAGCCTCAAAATTGGATTGGAAGGATTAAGCTATTGAAATTTGATACCTTGGTCTAAGCAAACAGAAAAGAGTGCAGGAAAATCATTTCTGAGCATTGAGGCATCCAATAGGTGGCTGTGTTGCACATGATGATTTGAAAACCTCAAATCCAAAGCTTAACTGACAAAAGTCTATCCACCCAAATATTTCTCTAGATGAATGACCAAGCCGGTCGGGAATGACTAATTCCCAACTTCTATGTCAAAAAGTCACACTGTACCACAAATTTTCAGGATAAGCCAATGTTCGCAGAGAAAAGCCATCACCATTTACATAACTAAGCTAAATTAAAGTCCTTCAAGCCGATAGCATCAAGGTTGCCAAAGCACACAGGAGCAGAAACTTTGCTCCACTAGGAAAGGAATCTGATGGGTCATGACTTGGATTGATGATGATATTAAAAGGAGTTTCTTCAAATAGTGTCTAAATGATCCATCACCCAAGTGGGTAGAAAACAAGCAAAATTAGGATTCTATTAACAAGTGCGAGTCTACAACCAGTGGAGAGAAAGGATTCCTGCCAGGGTTCTAGTCTCCTCTCTACTCTAGCAATAAATTTATCCCAGTATTCCTTGCCGGTTTGTTTAAACCTAGCTGAAGGCTAAGGTATGTCAAAGGAAAGTGTTGCAATAGACACCTAAAGATTCTGCTAAATTATCATCAATGTTCATTTCCCGACCAATGTAGATGAAGAATTTGCTTATGTTAATCTTCGAGCCACTGAAGAAAGTGAATGCCACCACTAGAATATGCAAATTCTCTACCACCAAATGCTTAGCTCTAGAGAACAATAAGTTATCATTTGTGTTTGTAAAATATAAAAAGTGCAGTTGTAACAAGATTGAACTACTCCCTCTAGCTTCCTTGTCCTTCAAAAGTACTCGATGGAAGACATCAATCAAAAGAATAAAAAGGTATGAAGAAACACGGTTACCTTGCCAAAGGCCCCTTCTACAATGAACCAGGAGTTATTGACTATCATTTCCCCCATGCACTAGAGAGAGTATGTCCATTACCCAAGAAATCTAACATGTTGAAAAGCCTTTAAGCGAGAGAACATGTTGTCAAAGATCTTCTCATACTTTAGTTTGATGATACTGAATCTTGTTGTCTCTTCTGACACCAATTAATAATCTCCAAGGTGCACATGAAACAAACTTTTGTGTACTTCACAAATGTAAATTGAGAGCCACTGATTAAATCTGGAAGTAGAACCTGCAGGCGAGTTGCAAGCACCATTGAGATTAGTTTCATTAGCAAGTGCTTCAAAGCTATTGGCTAAAAGTTACTTGGGCACTTTGCTCCTTCAATTTTGGAATGAAAGTGATGTAAAATTGATTTAAACAGCTCGGACTTGACATCCCATCATAAATTCCTGAAATAACTTGAGCAAATCAACCTTGATCAGGTCCCAACGAATCTCCCTTGGTTCAAGAAGTTATGTGCATTAAAATGTCTTCAATTTGCGATGCTATTAGACTTTATAATGATTTGATTATGCATCACACAATAGTGTGATTTTTAGCAAGACAATGCCTATTCACTGTGTGATGTTGATGGTTTTGGTTTACTTATGTTGCTCTTAACTGATTTTTCTTACACACTTCTGACCTTTCCTATCTTATTAGATTCATAATTGCAGTCTCCTAGTTGCATTTGATTCTTGTGAAAATTGCAGTTTATACTGTGCAGTTTGTGGTTTTATTCATCGGTGGCAACTTATTGGGGGAAAAGAAGCGCTCATGTATTGCTTACATATCACAATCTACACGTGGTCTACGATCCTTGCTAAGAAAAAATGTAAGCTCATCTATTTTACTCTTTGGAGAATTTTTTTTAAATGTATTCATTTTGAGTTTCTGTCGAAAAGTGTAGTAGATAACTAGTATTAGTATTCTGATAACATTGTATTTTATAATAATATTTAGAAAATAAATTTTACTATGCCACTCGATGGTGTTGAAGGGGAGCAATCAATTGATGACGACTTGGTTGAACTTATTGAAATTGAGAAGCGAAAATTGGGCCAGGTAGCAATAATGTCTTTTTGAGTTCTGTCATCCTTTTATTACTTCATCACTCAAGTATGATCATAGCCTCGTGATTGTTATGTAGATTTTCCATCTGAAATCTTCGATGGAGAGTGTGGATAACACTTCTCGATCCCTCCTTTCATTTAGTGGACACGAGGAGGTCCAATCTCTATATGATATACTCATAAACCACAGGTATTCAACTAAAGGTCTCTTCAGTTTCTAGTAGTGAAGTGCAGGCTTAAAAGAAATTCTTGTCTGCTGTATTTTCACTAGCTGTGTTCTTCAGGAAAACCTTGAATTCCTTTACTGGTTTAGATGTTCCTGTCTTGTATGCGCCTGTCCCATTCCAGAATGCAACTTTACATGTTCCAGAGGTAAAAGCGAATTCAAACATTTTACCATAACTGTTGCAGTAATGATTTTTCTACTAACATGCTCGGCAAATGCTTGTATTGAATTTTAGATGACATGTAAGGAGATAAGGAAAGCCGATATGATCGTTACGGAAATTATACCTGGTCTTGGTGGACTTTGTTTTAGCGTTGAACTAAAGGATACAATTATTCCACCATGGGTCGTCTATGGTGTTTGGTCAGCAATGAGTTCCGAGGGGACTAGTTTCCAGTCTTTGTACGTTAAGAATCCGCAAATAAGTTTCAGCATTTTGCATGAATTTCATGTTTGTTTATAAGGATTTTATTTATTATGTATTTCTGGCCACAGTTTGAAGACTGATCCTTTGTCACTTGGCTTAAATGTTGCCCTCAAATCTGTCTGCTCTGAAAAAGAAGTGCCCGATGGTGATGCCTCTGGCCTTCCTGCTGCGGTTATGAATCCTTCTCTGAGCGGTGCAACTCTGCAGCAGCTCAATTTTTCTGACGGTGTATATACTGCTAGCATCACACCCATTCTTTGATGATGCTCGGTGATGAAAAAAAGTCTCTTCCACCAAGTGAGCAACTGTTTATTTCCTTAAATTTGATCTTCTTATTCCAGAGATGCTCGAAATTCCAAGCCTTTTTCATGCTGCATATTTTGTATTTGATTACTTGTATCTTATTTTGTAATTCTCCTTCAGGTGAATTAAACTTATAGGTACAAGGCATTTCTGGGTCAAGTGTGTAAATTATGGTACAGATACTATCACTAAGGTAAAATTCTCAAGCGCTTGAAAATATTTCCAACTCTTTATTGTGTGTAAATGCTGCTAACTTTTAGTAATGAATATGTACTTAAATTTAATCATATATCTCGACCAACTAATGTATTGATAGAGTTAAAACTCCAAACTAATTGGTCGAAACAAGTGAGATCCTCCTCCTCATTGACTCAGACACTACAAATATACAGATACCTGAGTGGCTCACCTGAATGACTCCTTGATGTTGCACGCAGATGGGAAGACAAAACAGCTCTACTGCAAACAATGAGCTCCATGTATATATATATTTTTGATAATTCATGCCTGAATTAGTTTGTCTGTCAAATAAATTTAGAATACAATTTATGCACACTCGGATGTCTTCCATTTTTGATTGAGGAAAATAATACAGCGTTGTTGCTCACGAATGGATAAGACTCTACCTCTCCCCCTTTTGCTTATTAAAAGATGAACATGTATTTTTATTTTGAAATATGCAAAAAGAGATAACAAATCCAAGTTAGGTGTTTAAACTTCTGAAACTACAATGGGCATGCGTGTGTATCCAAAAAAAAATGATAATCCCAGTAGTCACATCTCTGGGGGTGGTCGGCCCGGTCATGAGTGTCTACCCCAGATTTTATTGAAAGTTGTTATCACTATGAAGTAGAAAAGATTGCAGATTCTTACCACATGCAATAAATAAATAAAAGACAGAAATTGTAAAAGAAGTAACTATTGACTTGATAGCTGAAAGATGGAATGAATAAATGAATCATCACAGTCACCTCCAACTTAGTCCTTTAACTTGGGAAACTAAGGAGCAAGCGATCTTTGTGTGTATTGCCTGATGTTATTCTGATAACAGCAACAAAAAGAATGCTGATTCCAGCAAGGTCAGTGAACGAACAACCGAAGAACCAATTGATCAACTACTGCTTTATCAATCATTGGCACTTTAAATCCCAACTGCGGAAATAGTCTGCCGTTCCCAGTAATCCTTTGCTTGCTTCACCATCTCAGAACGTTCACTCCGCAACCTCTCCTTCCAGTACTTTTTGCATCTAACAATCAGTTGAAGCAGATGACATACTTTAAGTTAATATTATACGTTCGAGAAGTTCATTAACAACAATCACCTGTTCTTGAGCAGGAGGTCCAGTTCTGTCATATGTACTGCATCCTTGTACATACCCACCTGCACAGTGTTACCTTGTTAGAAGCAAATTCTATAATTGGTACTTTATACTACTATGAACATTAAGAAAGCTGAAGAAAAGAAGATTCAGTTAGTGGCTGAGTTTGATCCAATTTGATTGGCAAGGAGGATGTAAAACTAAATCTATAAGTGGCTTACAAGCATGGCCTTGAAACCAATGAACATAAGTTGAATGCATATAAATAGATGATGTCATTCTGGCTTCGCATTTCATTTTCTTCTCATGAATCAAAATAAAAACAGACCGATTACATGAGATGTAATCCCGTGAGCCCTCTTCACAGGAGGGGGATCTTCATTGATCATAATGGTTAAATAACACAATCATAAACCATTTGAAATAACGCAGCAAAAAAAAAGGCAAAGAAATGTAATCAAGTTGCAATTACCGCTCTACAAACAGGGCATTTGGCTGATTTAGGGGCTTCCTTGAGGCCTTGGAAGAGCAGCACAGAAGCAGCTGAACAAGCACAACCTTTACAAAAAAGATGACCACAACCTAATGCATACGGATTGAATACGATGTCCTAGAAAACCAACAAAATAACAGTATTGGTTAAAACAAGGAAGTATCAAAATCCATCCCCATATCAATGTAGTCAAAATTGAGACTCAAAATCCAAATGCCAACTGATAGGTTTTCAACAGCAATCTGAATCAAAATTTCATGTTCAAACTGAACCCACAGGGTCATAATACTACAACTATGCTTGTTCTCTTTAGTCATTTCTGAGAATCATCATTAACTCGTAAACTTAGGCATCCCCAAAATTAGATGCATGTAAGAGAAACAAAGTGCTAGCCATTTTAGTTGTTGAAAAAGAAAAGAGATTTGCATTTCCTTCCCAAGAAAAATACTAAAAAATAGGGTCCCAAATAAGGGGAAAGAAATCTTACCAAGCAAATGGCACAGATCAGGCTGTATTCATACTTCTTTGAATTTAAAAGGGACATGGTCATTACAGGTTGTGTATCTGATAGATCACAAGAAAACTTGTTGAAAAACTCGCCAGGTTCACCCATGTCTGACCCACTGAAATTTAAATAAAATGCACCCAGTTCTATCAGCCATGGTGACTGCAAAAGCTCTATTTGTTTGGCCCGCATCATAGTCTTGAAGTTTCTTCCATCAACAGAACCATGTACCTATGAAACACAGAGAGAAAGCATGACAAAGAACAATGAAGAACACAGATTGTATTTGAAAACAGGAAACCAAGTGAAATTGGCAAGCTTGCAACTTACTTTGTCATACTTTTTAAGTATTTTGTTTATAGCAATAGCATTCATAGTGACATAGTCGAGTAAAATTCTTCCCTCTTGTATCATAACTTGTTGATCATCAGCAAAACAGTGCCGCAAACGCCACACGCATCTATACAATCCAGAAGAAATATGAAGGTTGAGGAGGCGTCTGACTCTTGAGCTAAAGCATTCGGCTATCTCTGAAGCTTCCTTAGTAAGCTCAGTAAAGAACCTTTGATTACATGCTAAAGTGGTAAAAACAAGTTAGCAACATTATTAGCATATCAAGTCCAGTTAGAAGGACAAGTATCAAATTTTAGTTTTTTTTCAAAATTTATATTTGCACTCTAGGTGTGGGATTCTTGTTGGCTGAAGGTTTTATTATCTTGTGTTAAATCAAACCCAAGGTATTTTAGTGATTACAAAATGTGATTCTTTTTTCAAAGTGTTAGAAAAGGATGTCCTCATCAATATCACATTGCTATAAATATAAATGGGTGGGGGTCATTTGACATGCAAGGTTAAAGAAAATAACAGCACATCTAAATGTTTAGGAAGGCAACAAGGCCAGATAAAAATAGGGGAGTAGCAGCAATAACAGCGAACAACAAAAGTTCACTTAAAATTGTATTCTAGAAAGAAGAGTAGCAGTTTATACAATACATACTTCTCTGTATCTCCTATCATAAACAACTGAGAATGAGATTGGAGTAGTAGAAACAAAATCCACCGAAGTAATGATAAAAAAAAAAATGCAGAAGGCAGGTGAATCTCACTTCACCTAGCAAGCTGTACAAAATGCACACAAACTGTGAACTAAAGAATACAATACTACTCTTTCACATCTCCTATAAAATTAAACCAAGACTGTCATTATTGGCATTAAGTACATAAGCAATGTAAAATAAATATTATGATGGAAAGTAACATATAAAGATGGAAAAACAAGATGGGAAAGGCAGAGAGGAGCTGCTAATTTTCAGATAAAAAGCCCAAGATATGAACGCTATTGATAAATAAAGTAGTTCGTTCCTACTTCTTTGGCAACTGCGACGAACGGTATAGTGCAACACTTATGACACACAAAACTTCAGATCGAATTGAGATTGTCTAAATTAATCAAATATTTCAGTTCATATGAATTTGCAATCGTCAATTACCAATCTAAAGTAAACTCGATTCGTTGGGAAAGAGGACATACATGCACAAGAATCACATTGATCATACTCCGTCGGCAGCTCATTGTCATCGCGTTGTTTACTGACATAGGCACCGCCATCATCGTTCAGAGAGCGGCAGATCCGGCAGCTCTTCAACACCTTCTTGAGATGCTTATACTCGACATGTGAGAATTTGTTCAAAAACGCCTCTTGCTCTCCATGCAGATACTCCGTGAATGTTTGCCCAAACTTCATTGCTGAACCACCGAAACTCGCATGCACCAAAGATGAAAAATGTAGAGCTCCAACCAGATACTGGAATGGAAATCATATTAAGAATCAACCGAATCAAACTCAGAAGACGAAAGATCGTCACGAGTATACACAGAATCAAGATCAAAACGTTCTTGCACCGCCGAACAAGATAAAGAGAGATTCATCATCAAAAATGAAATGAAAAGTCCCGAAATCGGAAGTTCATCGCGAGGATGACGGAAAAAAGGCAGAAAGACATTACCGTCTGGATTGGATTGGATTGGATTTAGGGACGCCGACGCCGTCTCTCCCGGACGACGATGGAAATACGGAAACGTCGACGTCTCGCAGGTGGATAAACCTCGAATCGGGAGAAGCGAAGCAACGAAAAGCACGGCTCTTTCTCCCGAGCCGATTAAACCTATTAAGCCGATTCATTCCGTTACTTCGAAATTTTAATTATTTTTTTAAAAATCGATTAATTTAATTAGATTTCGATTTGAAATTTTTTTATCTAATTAAACTAAATAAATCAAATTAATTAAAATTAAAAAATAATTTATAAATATTTAAGTAAGTAGATTTATAAATTAATTTGATTGAAAATTAAATTATTTGATATTTTATTGATTCCATTTATTTAATTTTTATTTAAAAATTTGATTGATTTAATTAATTAAAAAAATTTTAATTCAATTTGATTTCGATTAATTTGATTTAATTCGATTTTAATTTAATACGCCACGTCTACGTCTTCCGTAATTTATTGATTCTTTTGGATTTACGTCACCAGAAGACACATGTAGTTATTGGAATAAAGACTGGGCCCCACTGCTTGGGTTGGGCTCCACCTCCATGGTCGTCTGTTGGGTGCGGGACCTGCGGGTAATTATGTGAGAGTGGAAAAAATGTTAGTGGGCTGGCTACAATACGGTCCCACTGCTTGAGTTCATACTCGACCGGAGGTTCGAGGCGGATTTGGGCCCAGAGCGGGCCCCATTCGTCGTGTAGTGAAATCCTGAGGGAACACTTGGTGGGACCAAATTTAGGTGGGGGAAGCACACGCAGAACGCGTAAGGTAACTTTTAATTTTTAAATAGAATATACAAAAAAGATTTTAAATTCACTCTCTTATATTTTATTTCAAAAAAAGTAGCTATAGGTCATGACTGTTACGATATAAAAAAATATTATTCAAACTTAACCAAAGTTACTCCACATAACACAATGGTATATCAAAATAATTTTTATTAATTTAATTAAAATTATTTAAATTTAATTAAAATCACTTAAATAAACTCACAACCCAAAAGATTGACCAGTTCAACATGCCTGGCCGAGTTTTAAAAGCACTGAACCTCAGCAACAACATGGGAGTTCACCTGAAAATATTTCGCCACCGATCCAAACAGACAGGAATGTTAATGAATCATCGAGAACCAAATACAGGCATTTATAAACAAGGAATGCTGGCATGGTGTAGATAGTTGCACTCGGTATTCTCATTGCAGAAAAAAATTGTATGGAAGTCCAAACTGATACACGGAGTGGAGTTCTTCAATGACTCATCCTTTTACATGGTCTGGGAAGACTAAGACAAGCAGTTACATCGAATCATCCCATTTTACAACCCAAGAAGAAAGGTGTGAAAGTATAACAAAGGCCGGAAAGAGGGATACACACACACAAAGAAAAAGGAAAAGGCCAAAAGAGAAGACACTCAGCTATACCCCTATATAAACGCCCCTCTAATTCAAAGCCTCATGTACTAAGTTATACGGCACCAACCATGCGGAAACCTAATAGAGGGCTTGATGGATCAAAAGCCACCAAGAA
>JBBMKF010454805.1:0-12007 GCA_037834155.1 Curcuma caesia | reverse complement strand
TTAACGAATGATACCAAAACCGCCAGCTTAATCACAAGCTGCAAAACTTTATATGACAACCTTAACTTGCAATCATTCTGCGACTGCAAAACAAGCCGCTAAAAAGAACTCATCTGCGACGATTCGTTAAGATAGCTTCCCTATGCTCGGCTTGTATACTGGCCGGTTCTAGTATCGACTAAGATCTCTTCACCAATGCTCACAAACAGTGGCACATTCACAACAGCACCTGTGTCTAGAGTTGCTGGTTTTGATCCCCCTGCAATTTGTATTTTGTTCAAGTTAACATAAAAGTTTAGATTGCCTATAAATAGACACCAGGCAAGTCGGTGCTATTAAAATGAAGTTTTTAATAGCAGTTTTCCTTTTTGTGTGCAAAAGGAATGTGCAAATATTTCAGTGTCAAAGGGAGATTAAAGAGAAAGTATAAACCCTTCCATAGTACTCTTCCACTGTAGAACAGAATGTGTTCCAATAAGGAATCTTCAAAATACATAACCCTCAAGTTTTTTTAGTAATAATAGAACTATCTATAAAAACTTCCTCTAGATCTTTTTAGTGATGATAAAACTATCTTATGTAATGTTAGCAATGAGCTGAAATTAAAGGGAAGCCGAAGGTATTTGATAATGTTAGAGATAACCCATTAGTCGATGAACATATTTAAAGGATTCTGGTAGATTATCAGCTTCAGTTGCCATAAAAAGCAACCCTACCAACAATAAAAGATCTTATAGAAACTTAGATGGTGGATCAAATAGAAAAGCAATCAATTAACAGAATCAAATTGATCATCATATTGCAGAACTCTGGTGGAATCAAAATAAAATCTCTCATGATTAGTTGATTACCTTGTGCAGTGTCACCTTTTAGACCAGGATCCGCATCAACCACAGCCAGCTTCACTATGATGGGAAGTTCAAAATCAATTACCTGCAGAACTGTTCAGGGTTAGTTGCCATTGACTGCACAGTACTTGCACAGAAGCATCCAAAAAGGTAAAGTCATTCAAAGTTCAGCAATAAGATGCAAAAACACTGAAATTTCCAAGAACCCAGCATTCTTTTTATATGGATGAACATACCATGTTAGCAAATCTATGGTAAAAGCAGATGGTAATTTTCATAGCTCAACCAAGGAGAGGGAACTACCCGTCCATTCCAGAAGAGCAAGTTGCAGTCCATTCCTTCTTTCAACCATTTCTTTTTGTCACCAACATCTGCCTCAGTCAGACGAGATTCCTCAAAAGTTGTCTGTGAAGTATCACATACTATCATATGTATCATGTCTAGATTCTGATATGTAGCATAGCAAAATCAAAGACTAATTTGACAGCAGCCAATGTTACTTCAAAGAGTTAATCAATGACATACTTAAGGCTGCATGTTCTAAAATCTTCACTATCTAAAATGATAAAACAACATTTATAGGTAGTTAAGTTAGTTAGTACTTACTCAAAATTAGTATAATTTAGCGCAGACATAATATATTTCAGTTTCCATGCTTTAACAAGAGTTGACGAAGAGGCATACGAGATGAAAATTTCTTGTCACCAATTTGTGGTGAGCACAACAAGAATGTGAATTTTAGAAATGCTTAATTTACTTTTCATTTGTAACCTCTACCATCCCCCATTTTAGCTGTGACACTGACTGCTTTATTTCACATAATAAAGTTTCCTTGATTGTTGAACTTTCTAGCTACATTTCTTTTATGCTGGACTGTCTATCACACAGATAGAATCCTTAAGACCAGGCTACTCGAACAAAACTAGGGTGGCAGAATGATAATTGGATTTCCTGTTTACTTGTTTTATACAAACTTTATTCAGGTTACACGATAAAAAAAAATCCTTGTGCAGATTCGAGAAGTTACTATTTAGAGAAGCTGCATGATGAACTGAGATACCAGATAACAAGAAGCAAGTATCCCCAATTCACAGACATAAACATGTTTGACATTATTTTAGGATAAGCTCCATAACCGAATGCCATATGAAATCCTTTATGTTGATGATAGTTTGTAGGACAGGATAAGTTAATTCATGTCATATCATATTGGAATGGGCTCCTAATGAACATTATATTCTTTGCCAAGAGCCCAAGATATAGGATGGATATCCAACCATATGAAGCCACCTGCATGACTAGTGTAACCATCAAGGCAGATGTAAGCTATAGGGATGAACATCCGTATAGTAATCTTTCTTGCAGAATCGACAAACATGAGTATGAGTAGTCATATTCAATATGTTATACTATATTTTGTTCATCCTGGTCATAAATGTCAAGGTAGTGTCATGGGTTTGTCCGCTTTAAATTTTGAAAAGGATACAAACTAATTGAGAGTAACAAGACAATAGATGAGGAGGTAGACTTGAACAAGTATAACATCCTCATTAAATTTTGGGCCAATTTTTGTATTAATGTAATTATTCTTAAATAGGAGTTTTGTTGCTAATGTTGAGATCCATCAACACTGTTATCTTAAATAAGAGTTATTGTTGCTAACGTTGAGATCCATCAATGTTACAACGTCACTAATCTCATCTTGCACAAGGTAAGCTTCTATTCCCTAGTATTTTCTTAGAGTTATTTGATAAACCTTAGCATAAAAGGAGTTATTTTCTTAAAGTCAGATCTCTCATCAAAACGGGGTTATGATAATTGTTATTAAAACAGGCATTGGAAAGGGTGAAGCATTCGAATGCTGCTTCTAGGCATCGTGAAGCATTCGAAAAGGTTGCCTAAATAATTGTGTAACCACTATTTGGTGATTCTAAGCTATAAGTTGAGTTTAAGACTTGACGCAAACATCAAGCCTTAAGTGGGGAGATTATAACACACCAGTCCAATTCAGCCTCACATTTTTAGTTGTAACCTAGTAAAGTAACTCTATAAGCATACATGAATGCTACTATTAACTTTGGCTTAATCACTTTGGCCGACACCTAAAATAGGATAAATAGCAAATTTAAGTACAAATTCAAAATTGAAATTACATGTCATTAATTATTTCTGGGTTGCAAGTTTGGAGTAGGCACAATGGCAATCTCTCTATACTTGGGGCATCACTTTCTCTTAGGGCAGTGCCATGGCCACATCTACTAGATTATTTTATTTTTATGGAAGTTTATAAATATTTTATTCATGAGTTTATCTTGGTAGAAGTAGGCTTCTGTTTCTTAGTTATTTTCTAGCCATTTGATAAATTTTAGTATAATGCTCCAATTTTGACAATATCATGCATACATACCAGGGAACATGTGTGCTACGAACAGCTTAAACTTAATACGCTAAACCAGACAAACAAATTGCTCAATATCTGTTTATTACCATAAATGTGAATGTAAACTTACCAGATCCATGAACACATATTGGGCGCCGTCTTTGTATGTGAACTGTTTGGTTTCCTTGGCAATATTTGCCTCTTGAATCTGGTACACCATGATGTATAACAAGGAATTAGAAGAGTAAAAGAAAGAAACAGAAACGAAACATTGAAGGAAATTAAGAACTAATGCAAGCCAACATTCATCAATAGTAAGATAAGACATGCATTGGAACAAACACCATATGGACACCAAGATAGCAGTTGAGTATAAATTCGAATTTACCGTGCTTCCAGCTCGAAAGGTTTTCTCAACTGTGTTGCCTGTTATGTAGTTACGCACTTTGGTCCTCACGAAAGCTGCCCCCTTTCCAGGTTTGACATGGAGAAACTCTACCACGTTCAACAAATCAAGGAAAAGATAATTAACTAGGGTTTCTACACCACATAAATGTAGGTAAAAGCCGATGAAGGACACAGTGGCATGATAAAATAGGAAGCCACAGTCCACGTTGTGGGCATAAAGAGAGGCGATACCGAGAACCCGCCAGGGAGCACCATCGACTTCGATGTTGGATCCTACCTTGATGTCGTTGCTCGAGAAGGCGTAGATTCCTGAAAAAATGAGATAGGAAAACCGGATGAGAGGAGAGGAGAAGAGTAGACAGAGGAGGGAGAGTTACTGTGTCATCTGAACTGTATTACGGGGGAAAGAGGAGAACTTGGAGCGCATGGGCGTGCAGGGGACGGAGCGAGTCCTGGCCATCGAGAGGTGCGAAGGCACGATGAAGGAGGAGGGAAAAGGACTGCGAAGAAGACGAGCAATAGAGGAAGAAGGAGGAGAGAAGAGGTGAAGGGAGCTCATTCTTTCCGGTCGTGCGTTATTGGCCCAGCCGCTGCTTCTCTTTTGCCAGCGACACTGCCCCCGCACCACACTGGCGTTGACGATAATAAGGGAACAACGAAAAACATAGAAATAAAACACATAAATCTATGGATGGGTTGTGACTTAGCCTGGCATGATAAGCATGGAATGTTAAACATCAGCTATTAAGCTCTGCCAATGCAACACAAGGTTTTAATCCATTATTTTCACTGATTCCTATATTTCATCAAAACTTATCTCTAACTTTTATTGAAACGCAATAAAAATAGTTAATGATGTGAGAAAATTTTGATTAATGTTTTTACATCTTATATATAAAGCCCAAACATAATTGTAAAAGCTCCAACTCCAAAGCGAAGATGATCCGTCTCAGCTCTGGTCCTCTGTAAGGCCGAGTATTAATGAGCAAAAGAGGGTAAGTTAGAATGTCAGATTAGATATCTATAGCTTGCATAAATACTGCTGTCGCTGGTTTTTCTTACAACATTTGCCAAAAATATAGCATGATTTCTCCTGTATTACATGTTACCTATACTTCATTAGTCGTTCATAGGGAAGAGTACAAATCTCCTTTAATTGCTTATGCACTACTACTGCTTGCCTTTTTTGCCGCGAAGAGCTGACGAAGAAAGTTTAACTTGCCTCCCCTGCGTGCAGAAGTCGTCGTAATGGTGCCACTCGTGCTCATCAGGGATGGAAAGCTGGTCTCTGGTTCTGGTGAAGAAGCTTGTGGGAGAGTGTACAGGAAGGCGTTCAGCATCCGTATAATCTGGCTGAAGCTGGGCCGTGTGTTGGGATCCTCCACCCAGCATGATTGCACTAGGAAGACCAGCTCCGGTGGGGCGTCATCAGGTAGTGGTGGTCGCATTTGCTGCATCAGACCATATGAACAATCAGCAGAAGGAAGATAATTTTTACGAAATTCAGTGGTTATGTGACAAAAGTTGATCAGTGTTTCAATAGTTTAAAAAATTTTACTTTATGCAAAGTATCACAAGAATGAGCTTATTCTACAGAGCAACGATAACTAACAAATTAAAACTGAAAACATTATCTCTGTTGCTGGAAATCAATAATCACCCAAGAAAATATCTGATTTATGTCATCTCGGATCTTAAAGAATGAATAATATTAAGAGTTCTGATAATTTGAACGAAACATCCAAGATACATGTACATCTCATTCAACTTATTATCAAAGAATAAAAGAAGAAAAATTCTAATGATGTGCGAAACCATGTATTGAATGTACTAATCTAATACCATGAAACGTCAGGTGTATGAGCGACTTGCTCAAGTTATCATTTCCAGTACGACATCATGTTTATGTCAATTTTATATTTGTCTCGCTGCTAAATAAACCAGGGTTCTACGAATACAATCACCTTGAGCAACTTCATCTACAATGTTCTTTCATAAGAAGTGATTGTTCTACTTCCTTGCTTCCAGCTTCAACTTCCTGTTATAATCTTTGTAAATCCTTTTATTCCGTTAACAGACTAATTGCTTTAAATTGAATTGTCCATAGGAATAAGAAAATTGAAATTTTAACAAGTTTCAACAATTCTGGCATTTTGCATTGCTTAAAAAATGTATTGGCTTTATAGCTTTAATTCCCTAAATCATTACACATTAGACTGCATTCTTTAGCAGAGTTTATCCATTTTCAACTCCAGTTCTTTTAGTTAAGATCCACACCATACCAGCGATAGATGCAAGTGAAATAATCACGAGAATCTTGTAAAAGACGATCTGTAAAAGGTCTAGATCCATCCTAATAATTAAAGGTGACAACAACTTTCAAGCTCACAACATCCTCATTTGTAAAATATAGGCATGTGATTCACAACATTATAAGAGGGAAAAGTAGATCAGAGAGACAGCAACATAAAGCCTGTGTTACACTCATTCATTATTCTCATTTTAATGTATTTAGTATAATGTGGTTAAATAATATTCAAAGGAAACACCTTTACATTTTGAAGAAAAAAAGAATAGTATATCTAGAAGAAAGTGGCTCTTAATATTAACAAGACAAATGAAATTTTATTGACGTTGAGCAACAGAAGCACAAGTATCCACGATCCACAATCATTACTACAAAGCCCATATCACATTCATATTTTGAGTCAATTGTGAATCCTAAAAGCTCTGATATATTACATATATTCTAGAGGTAGTTCACGACATTATATAGGGGGGAAATTAACCATGTAAAGACAGCGTACCTCTACTCATTGGCATCACAGATCCAACATAGTTTAAACAGATATGAATTCAGAGCCTGTTTACCCAATGGGAGAGCAAAGGAGTAGAGTCACCCTCACACCATCATTTACCAACATGATTTGAGCAACAAAAGGAGCAGAGTGATTCGAGTCCAAATTCAGTACCAAACACATCAGCCAATTTTGTTAGAAGACATGGAGAAGAGAAGGGAGGGGAGGTAAAAGGACATAAATAGTCTTTATTTCAACTAAAATATACTTAACAATCCAACAGTATGTTGGCTAAATAGTATGTTTGCCACCCACATCTCCTCTCTGGTGATTCTGTGTGCAGGTAAACACTGAAAGGGGGTAAAATCCTATCCTCTCCTTCCCATTCTACGCCTGTTCTTCTTCCCCTTCTCTTTCTCCTCCACTCCTCTCCATCCAGGTAAACAGAGACTTAAAAATCTCATTTTCAAATAAGATTGTATAGAACACATCCAACAACATCACAGGGTACTGAGTAAATAATAGAGTCAATTATTATGATAATGATAATTCAGAAGACAAGTAGAACTTTGAGTTATGATAATGATACTTTCATGTTCAAATGTTTAGTCGTTTACTAGTTCACCAGTAACTCAAAGTTTAACTCTACAAATAGGACTAGCTTAGCTAAACTATTCACCTTTCACTTTGATATATAAAAATGATATATCATGAAAAGAAAAGTGATTAGGAAGTAATCAGTAAATTTACAAGGAATTTTGATGTTGAAATAGGCTAACCTTAAAAGCTGCAGCATATGCAGCCTGCAAGTTAGACATGCCTTCAAAAGGCATTCGGTTGGTCAACAACTCCCACAAAACAATGCCAAAGCTGTATACATCAACCTTGTTGGTGTAGTGCTTCTTCTCACCACGACGCAAAGTCACAGTACTATATAACTGCAGGATACAACTGAGGTGGTTCAAATAAATTACTAGAAGACTGCATCAATGAGGTAAAAAACAATGAAAAGACCACATCAAACAGAGATTGCAGAGTGAACAATGAGCATAGAGAGGAACCTACCATAGATGACCATAATCCCTTCCTATTTTCTCTTTTTTCCCTCTATGTTCCCTCCATTCTTTCTGTAGTAAATGCATCATGAAGCATGTAGATTTGCTACTAGTGTTTAGGTTTCTACTCCGTAAAGGAAAAAGATTTCCACATAAAAGTGAATCATAAACAGATGGCAGATTACCAATTATACAAGACAAAGTTCTACTCTATATGATTGCATGATGATATTCTTCACCCAATACCATTCAATCCATAGTTAACCAACATGTAAAAGACTACAAGGAGGTTAAACATGTATAACTAATTAAGTCAAAAGATATATCACCTCAGGAGCCATCCATCTATAAGTCCCAGTTTCAGCAGTCATCATCTCATCAACTGTTTCTTCTCTTGCAAGTCCAAAATCAATGAGCTTCACATTATTCTGATTTGCAGTAAGCAGCAAATTATCTGCACATTATCTTAAGTGTTATGGCATTAAATAATAATAAAGACACAAAATCAATCATAGGCGAGTGGCATTATGCAGCTTGAAGATTTTAAAACACAATAGCATGTATAATTAAGAACAATGACATAGCTATTGATCCTGCATATAAACTAAATAGACTGTAACAAGTTGCATCATATTTACCATATGACTTGAACCAACAATATGTAGTCCATGATTTTGATTAAATCATTGTTGATTTTCCAAACATGTATCTCAAGCAACAAAAAGAAAGCCTGGCCAAATTTCAATGAAGTTTTACTATTATGGTCACAGATAGCATCATTTACTTCCAATTGGAGATACTATGCCATGTAATTTCTCTGCCATTATGCTAGTATTTTAGATAGCAGTCTCTCTGGCATTAGTAATGTAACACATAGCACCCTACATTGATATATATTATATATATGGGTGTATGAATATACACATAAATCAAATGATTGAATTTCACATTTGCTGATAGATACCCACAAGGAACAATGAAAAGTAAATAAGATGATTTCCCTCAAAAACATCTCAATGCAAATTTCAATGAGCAATAATTCTGATACTGTTATTTGTTTAACGGCCATAGATAAATTTGTAAAATCTGCAACTTAGATTTTGAATGATGCAGATCCTAATGCAAAATAAATTTAAAATCGACAATACAAACCAGGTTTCAGGTCTCTGTGTATAATTCCATTAGCATGCAAACAGTCCATCGCACGAGCAATGTCAAGTGCAAAGCTTATTGCTTTATGAATTTCTAGTTGTTTGGGACGGATGCTGCTCAAGTATTTCTTCAATGACGTTCCTGGAAGAAGCTCAGTGGCAATCACCATAAAGGGATCCTTGCAGGCACCAACAAACTTCATGAAAGAAAGAATACTTGTCATAATGTTGAAAAAGTAATGAAAATACTAGGATCTAAATGTGAATGTTAAGGTAACATTCACATCCAATCCATCTTGAAAATTGAAACTATAAGGGCACAGCATGATCAACAAATTAAGAACAATCAGAAAAAAAGACCTGGACAAGATTCTCATGCTGCACCCTGGACATCATATTTACTTCTCGAATAAAACGAGCCTGAAGGGTCGCCTTCTCGTCAGCAGTGCTACCACTGTTGAGAACTTTGATAGCCACAATTTGGTCATGGTACCTGATTCAAAGAGGATGTAACAAATAAGTATACAGCCATAATGCATATCAAACAGACTTTCAAATGAAATAAGGTACAGTATTACTGATGGCAGATAAGCACCAGTCCTCTAAACTTCACCTCAATTGTAAGTATAAGTGTCCACTTACAGGGGTTATTCCATTTAACTTGCACAGAAACCCATATTTGAGAAATGGAATTGGAGAATAAACTTGGACAATGAATATTATGTTGATTAGAAAGTCCATTCTTAAGTTCCCATGTTTTCTACTTCTGAACAACTAAGAAAGAGGTTCAGTTGAATCAGGCCCAAACTCCTCAGTGTATGATTATTAGAAGGATGTTGAAGAAATCCTCATATTAAATTAAATAATTTCTAGTTCATGAATTAGCTTTGCAAATAAGAGCATTTCATCTCCTTGTTGGTATGGCAATCCAGTCATTCTCCTTGCATTGAGATTTACTAACCAGCGGTAAACTTTTCCTCTATGGTTCTATGTTACGTTTTGCATTCCCATACTGTTTTATTTCTCGTAGTAATGATCAAAGAATGAAAAGACACATTCAATACCACTCAGTTACATTTGGTCAACAAAAAATAAAATTATGTAGTGGCCATGGCGTCTTAAATAGCAAAACATTTTATTCCTCAGTTTGTATATTTCCTTGATGATTCAGTGAGTATTAGCTTAATTTTCATTCCTTGTTCAATCTGCTGTTGTACTTGACCTTTCAACATACAGCTGTAGAGAAATTTTTTAGATCCCATAGGCCAAGCCCAAGGATCTAAATTAGTAAAAGAGGAATTGAAGAACTTTTTGAGTTGAAAGCTATGAAGGGGAAAAAATGTTTTCATTGACATCTTTGGTTAGAAGGATGATTAAAAGAGATTCACAAACACTTTGAATTTGAGGAAAGAGGAAATAAAAACATGAGGTGTAAAAACATATTTATCGAAACAATATGAACGGAGCCTTTGGAGTTCCTATTAGAACTTCCTTTTTATGAATAAATTAAAATCAACCTTACTTCCAAAATAGTACTATATAAGGAGGACTCCAATTTAATGTTTCAAAATGATATGGATGGAGCATTTTGAGGAGCTCCTATCAGACAATCTACATGATCTTTTCAGATGCTGACAAGGAGCTCAAGAAAACAGTAGCTTTGCTACTTAATCAGTATAGATGTATGTACAAACGTTCAGAATCATATACTTATGTTTTCAGATAACAGCCATGGGGAGAAAACGCAAAAACAATTCAAACTTCAAAAGCCAACTCCGGCATCATTCATCTGGCAAACAAGTATCCACAGAAACATTCAGCCTATTCTAGCAACAACAGGAATAAAACAAGTCAATAAAAATGTCGATCCAATTAGTTTCTTGAACTTACTTCCCCTGATAGACTTTCCCATGCGCTCCCTCTCCAATCTTGGCTCCGATATAAAGTAATTTTGGATCGATCAATAGATTCTCATCAATATCGAGCTGTGAAGACGCATAACTACAATTTTTTCCTAACGCGTGCTGGTCAGGCGCAAGAGAATCATCCGCTACTCTGTTCCCTCCTGGTCGCCGGAACTCCTCTTCATTAATTTTGCTGTCTCTACAATTATCGATGCAGCTCATCTTTCAGAGTGGAAAAGCAGAAATTTCCTCGAAGCCCAAAAGTCCAGAGACCCTTTGAGCTCCCACAGTCCGCAGAACCAAATCGGTTGTTTGGCAAGGTATCAAAACTGGAGATGGGGAAAACCCGACTTTCCTCCCCTTAACAGGAATCCTCAGTTCTCCTCTGTGTTATATTTTCCATTGAAAACAGCATCCACTTAGCGAAGAACCAATCGATTGTTATCTTCGCTGACAAAAAATCTCAATCCCCCTTACAAATCAATACAAAACCCTAACTTTTCTCCTTCAAACCATGAAACCACCTTTCTTGATACTGAAACTTAGTATCAGCTAATCCAGGAACACGAACCGAGAGTAAATGAAAGAGAGGAGAAAAAATACAACCGCACACGCCGAGCGAAACTCGGACTCCAATTTGACGCCGGCCGCCGCATCCAGAAGCGGCACAAGTCGGAGGAAAAATTTACAGTCGACCTCCGCGATGTCAGGCCGCTCCAGCAGAGTTAAGGAAGCCCATCCATGACCACCACCTCGTCTACAAGAGCAACCCCCAAAGGCCGCTCGACCGAAGCTTTGGAGAAGAAACTTTTCTCCGCTCGGGCGTCGGACAGAAGATTTATTTCCCGACCGTGGATCATCTCGGACAGCGGCGGGGGCTCTGCTTTTTATAAGACGAAGAGGGGTGGAAATCGCATCACCAATAAGAGGCCGTCACGTGGTACGGCAATGGTGGGAAGGGGCAGATGCTTCCTCCTCCCGATTCCCGTTTCCCCCGTAGAGTTGCCCTTTCGCACTCCTCGATTCCCACGCTAGCTTCCCGACACTCCCATGCAAGTCACGTGACGATAAGCTGGCCCTTCTTTCACCGTCCGATGCTCGATGGATGCTCAAGATTATCTTCCTCAGACAATCCAAACAACGAAGGCGGCCGGTTTCCCTTGTCCGGTTTCCTTCACTAGGTTTTAGAAAAGTCAACCGTGACGCCGAGACGGTTCGAACCGCCCAAAAGCCCGGTCCAGGCCGGTGCTAGTTTTCAAGACGGGACACTCATTAAAATAACTCCCCGACAACGCTAGCTTCCCGAAACTCCCATGCAAGTCACGTGACGATAAGCTGGCCCGTCTCTCACCATCCGATGCTCGAAGGATGCTCACGATTATCTTCCTCAGACGATCCAATTATATGGTAATTTTTTTCGAATTTGTGGATTTGATATTCGATCTAAATAGATAAAAATATTT
>JBBMKF010454786.1:0-12008 GCA_037834155.1 Curcuma caesia | reverse complement strand
AAGTCAGACCAGTACTACTACAACAAACTTCACACTCGATGATGATCCAAAAGAATGTTCAGAAACTGGAGCAAAGGAAACTCCACCTGTTCTCTTGCCATGTTCCTGCTCTGGCTTTTTCTGGGGCTTCAGGAGCAGAGGGCCGGTGCTGTCTTCCTCTGCCTCTCCGGCCATGGCGTGTGATGGGAAGAAGCTGAATCAGGTGCTGCAGGAAGACTCTATCCGAACACCTCCATTGTAGAAAACGATGTATAATTAAAGAGAGTATCTTGTTTACTAGTGGATTCATAAAATAAAGAAGGAAATAACTTTGAGATTTTCTCCAAGGTTGGAACTAGAACACAATTCAAGTATTTAAAAATATTAAATTTAAGATATAATTGAATTGATTATGATAGAATAAAATTGTTAAAGTGGAGAAGGATCAAGTCTTAATGAAACCGAGATAATATCTTCTTCCATCATAACCAATTACATCTTTTCGATTTACTTCTTCACAGAAGGTCATAGAACCGATCGTGTAAGGCCGTCAAGATGACAGATTCCATCTTTTGTTGAAATATTTAAAAATATTAAATTTGAAAAAAAAATTCATATATTTTTTTTTCACTTTTTAGAAAATGACCTTCAATGTAAAAACTTTTGAGTGAAAATTAAATAATAATTTTATTAGGTTTGGGAAGCTCTTTTTTTTCTACAAATTTTTCTATTAAAGTTGGAAATAAATAATAATAATTGAGAATTTCACCAAATTATTTCTATATATATATATATATCATTTTCAACTTAATTAAAAATTTATCAATAATAGATAGAATGCAGTGGATCCCAATGACATACAGTGGGATCCACTACATGCAATTGTGAATGTCATGCTTCATTCATGTTAAAATTTTCATACTAAGTATCATTTCTCTTATGCAAATCACTTATTAGATGGAATGGATTATGAGTAAAAAGTAACAACATATGAAAAAAACAATAGCTTAATAACTTGTAATTTATTATGTTTTAGTTGGTCAATTTAATAATTCATAATCTATTTCATATTTTTAAACAACAGTCCTTCCATATTAACTGAAGTTTGATCTTTATGACAAAAGAGCATGTCTCACAACCTTCAGCCATTGGTCTGAATCTTCTTTGCATTTGGTTTCACTCCAAGCCATTTGTGATCTGTCGAAGAACAAACTCTTCGTCCGTTGCAAGCTCGTTCATAGCCCGTTCGAACTGCGCAACCAATTCAGGATCAAACTCGACTCCTTCATCCTCCCTTTTGTCTCCATGTTGTCTCTTGGGCGCGGAAAATCTTCCGAATTTAGGGGTGACATAAGGCTCTTGACCGTCTCGTTGCAGCCATTCCTTCCAACTTCCAGCCTCTGCGAACTCGAAAGGAGGAACCTCAAGCACTGAGAGCTCCTTGGCCATATCTTTTCTCTTTGAACCAATGTCTGTTGTAACTTCTTTCTCGCTCTTATTGTCGTCGTCATCGTCTTCTTCTTGTTCCTCTTCTTCTTCTAGGCCAGCCAACAACTCCCAAGTATTGATGATTTCGACATGGACGGCCGCATTGCTCTCCACAGGCACGGTCGAGTTCTCATTGTCTTCAGATGGATTTGCAGCGGAGAGGAGAGCAAACAGGTGCTCTCCTCCATTTTTGTAGCTGACCAATTCTTCCAATCCTTTTGCTGGTCTCCTTTTTAATCTTCTCTCAACATCATCTTGGAAGCGCCATGATCTAGCTAGAATCTTAGAAGAAGCACACCCCATTTCCTTTCTACTTAATTCAGAAATAAACAAAAAACAAAAATCCTCAAAAACTTTCAGGATCAGAAAGAACTACATGAACATTCATGAAAAGTAGTGTCGCATACCTGCTAAACAGATTCATGAAAGCTTTGTTCTAAGATCACTTCCTGAAGCACTCCCTCCCTCATCTTCCAAGACAAGTTTGAGAGAGCTTCGGCATGAAAGGAACTAACGTAGTCCGTTGCAATCCCCACACAGAAAGGAAACCATTCTTAAATCTTTAGAATTCAAACCCTTGTGGTCCACAGATGGAGACAGAGACAATGGCTCTTTAAATTATACAGAGTGGTTGTCATTGGATTAGTTGAGGATTGAGTTCTTGGTTTGGTTAGATTTTGAAGTTTAACTCAAAACTCCCATTTGCCCTCGAACAAAGAGATTCCTGTTGCCTTTCTAAATTATCAATCCTTTTTGAAGAGGGCTAAAGCGGGCACTCCAATGCTTTAAAGAGTCGGCAAGAAACAGGAAGCTGTTCTCTTCTGTGGACGCAGTAAAGGAGTTGACCATCATACTAAATGCACTTGGATGCGTGACACATGTACTTCGAGATTGATGAATTTAATTCATATTCATTAAATTCAATAAGAAGATTGCTTATCGATCTCAGGAATGAATCCAGCCAATCGAAAGAGAATCTATATTGCAAGCTATCTCCATATGGAGGATCAAGTCTAGATCTTAAAGAGCAGTTTAGAGCAAGAAATGACTAAAAGACACCTTTAAATGCATAAATATCAATAACAATTTAAAAAAAAATTATGGCTGATTTCTTTCTACTTGACTTTTTTGCCATTGTAGATATAAATGAAAAAACTCAGTAGTTATCTAAAATAACAAGGATAGAAAGTAAGCACAGCAAAGGAGACTGCTTGGTGTATTATAGCCATTTAGAACTTGTAATTAGGTGCATGGATTATGGAAAATATACATATTTCTTGAGCAAAGCTAAACCTTACAACTTTTGAGAAAGTAAAAAAGCTTTACCTCAGAAAGGATACTTTCAGAGCATCATGCTATGCCTACCAAAACTCGAAAATTAAGATCTTTGTTGGAAACATCCCTTTTAGTACAATAGATACTCCAGTATGGTTAAGAAAACCAGCATATCGAACGGGGTTCTTATTCTTGGATGCTAGGCAGTCATCTGTGCAATTTCCAGCGTCAACTGTCAGTAACGTGATCTGGTAATGAATATTGCTGCTACCTGATCCTTGATGACAGGTTTCCAGTATCTGCCTCCTTGCACTATCCAGATCACCGCAGAATTGGAGGATAATAGAACGATGGACCCATCCGACTTGGTGCGGGTGCCTGGAAATTTGGATATGGAATAAGAGCACCCTGGCTTTGTGTGTTGAACCTTTGGTTCATAAAACTTGCATTTGTCACTGGTTGAAAATTAGCAAATAAAGCTGATGGTCTGCCTGAGACATTCCTATTCTGGCTTTCCAAAGGAAAGCAAGCAAAGGGTTTTGGAGCTAAAGCACTCGGCCCATATGCACCAAGCAATGAAGTGTTTGTGGTATTCTTTAGGGAGCCTTTGAGTTCATTCTCGTGCTGTGAACATCGGTCATCAATGACAATCACTTCAGTCATCGCATAAGGAGAGCAAGAGCCATGTCTTTGGAATGGTGTCTGCTCCATGTGTTGATCTGGTTTTATTGTCCAAGCAGGATGAAGAGGAGCCCTGACAGTGTTGCCCATTGCAATGGTAGGTAAATGTGGAAACATAGAGGGGTCACTGGTTAATAAAGCATGATGAATGGCTTGCGAGCCAACCATAGGTTGATGGCAGTGATATGAACTATCCTGTTGCATGAGGTGGTTGATGGAAGCAAATCCAGTAGAAACAGAATTCACATACGGTGTATGGTCTGAAGCAACAGTTTGAGGATACATAAGCTGTTCATTGTTTACAACTGTTAGGTTTTTACCCATCAATCGAAGTACAGGGTTAGAACTGGATTTGTTCAGTGACTGAGGTGATGGCGAACCTAAATCAGTGTATGATCCATAACTTCCAGAAAAATCAATTGAATTGTTGTAATTGGACTGCTGTGATGATTTGGATATACTATTACTCCTGGGATTCTGATATGTTTTAAAGGAGGAAGATATTCTTGGCCCAATAAACAAGTTCGAAACTCGATTTTCCTTAGTTGTCCTGGAAGTTTCACTATGGCTTGGTAACTGTAAATCTTTCAAAATGCTCTCCCTGCATGAACAGCAAAATGGCTTCTCATTCAAGCATTTCTTAGGTGCTTTTTCTGCTAGATCGTCCTTCCTGTGTTCTCTACTATTGAAATTTCTTTGTTCAGTATTCTCAGTGAGTCCAGCAGTCTGAGACGCAAAACTCAAATTATCTTGAGCAGAAATACTCCTCATTAAGAGTTCAGGTTCTGGATCTTTCGATCTGGAGCCTTCAGAAGGTGGTAAGGAGACATAAGATCCTGCAGAAGTTGGTGATCTGGATTGTCCAGTGTCCCGGTGCAAATGCCTATGGTGATTTTCTGCTGATATTAATGAAGTCATTGATGGGCTCTTAGAGGGTACCTTAAGCTCCATATCCCTGTGACTAGTTAGACAACCGATAGAATCTTGAGCAGATGTGGTTTCAGCCTGATAATTTTTTAGAAGAACTGCACAAGAGACTTCTACATCTTTATTTACAGTGTCAACTTCCATTTGAATATCTTCATACTCAACATCATCGCAGGATACATCATTGCAAATGAATTCTTGCTGGCCATATGTTTTCTCAGAGTTCTCTACATGGACTTTGCCAACTGCACGTGGAGAAGAACATGATTTGTTGCCAAAACTAATTTCCAGTTTATCTGAGTTGACAAAATCATTGGAAACATGATCACCACCAGCTTCTCCTGTTTCTCCGTGACTCTGATCTTCTACTAGAGCATCTGAGTCTTCAACTTGAGTATTGTCGCGCCGAGGTATTGCAGGGTGTATCAAATTATTGTGTTCTGGTTCTTCAACTGTCTTTGATAATCCTAGTCTGTCAGACTCTGTGTCATTGCCTTGGATTGGAAACTCATGGTTCATGATTTTTGATGCAGAACTAGTAAAATTATTCAGCGAACCAAATTCATGATTGTGTACTGCCCTATTTCTTCTCACAATCAAACTGTTTGTAGTTCCATGCACTCCATCAATAGCTGGTAAATATGGCGGTCCTCTCTTGCAAGTTCTCAAAGCCGATCTGTGCTTACGGAACTTAAAGGTCTTGAGTGCCTTCTCATTTGACTCACCTTTACTTCCTTCCAAATGGAAATATGGTCTCTTAACTAGGATTTCCTTTTTTGAAGTGAAAATAGTTTCTTCCTTCAACGGAGACTGTAACGTATTCGAACACTTGTTCGATTTTTTACAAATGCCCAGGTCAGTCATCACTGGTTTTTTCCCACTAGATAGGAACTTATCAGATGGCTTTGACAATTTGAGGAGACCAATAGTTGAACAAGCACCTCTTGAAGACCATTTGTGATTGGAAATAGGTATTTCTGAAGACTTCCCTTTCATATCATTTGTGAGACGATTGTCATTATACAAGCAATCAACTCTCTTCATTTTCGGAGAACCAGTCAATAGTTCTGATGACCTAGAGAATTTATTGACTTCACCACTGACAGCTGAAGAACTCCATTGGTAATTCTCTGCCAATATGCTCCTATGTACTAGTGTTGTGTTGTCCGTACTCTCACTTCTGCTTTTAGGAAGATTTATTGGGATATCTGATTGTATAGAGCACACCCGCTGTTTCGAAGTTGCAGGAGCAGTGCTCTCAACTTGTTTCTCAGCATGCAATGCAGATGGCTGAACATTATCTTGCTGATGGACAGTAGATTGATCATTATCATCAAATGTGGCTGCAAACTGAGAACGACATAACCAAATCCATGTTATATAATTACAATCATGAAAATCAGGGATAGTTTCTCCATAAATAAACTGAATGAGTAACAATCATAGATCATAATCTTAGGACAAAAGCAAGTTGCTCGAATAGAACAAAGTGGTCCTCGGTTATTAAAACAATATTGTGGAGAATTGAAAGAACCAAAATGGAGAGATAAAACTAGAACTCAGTTACTGTTGACATTGGCATACTGTGATTAAAGTTCTGAAGCTAAAAGTAACAGTCATACAATCATGAAATAGTATATTGGATTATATTTGGTTAGCAAATTTGGAGGGGAGGGAAGGGGAGTATTCCCTTATTTAGAAGTTTTTCCATTCCACTACATTTGAGGAATTGGGGAGGTTCATGTTCGTCTTACAGGTCTTCAACAGTTATAGATTTTATGTAAAATAACATTGTATAATTCTTTAATAAATTCAAGGTTCAATGACTGAATTTACCTTATGAGGATCCTATGTATTCTACTAGCTGTAGCACAGTGATATGAAAACCGATGGACATTATGGCTATCAAATGTGTGGTCTTTCTCATTTCCACCATTTCATTAATGGGTGTTAGTTCATTTACTTTCCTTTCATTTCTTCAATGCATGAAATTGAAGCAGCACTTCCTTGATATATGAAGTGATTTTTCTAAACATTCTTTTAAGTGAATTCCTCTTTGACTTTGTATTTGCTTCAAAAAATTTGCTCCAATATCACAAGTACTCTTAAGGTCCAAAATGTATGATTCACTCACTCTAGTTGTGTTTTATTAACATTATTGTTTCGTGCAGCTTCCTTTTCTTCCATCTTTCACTTTTTATCCTTTCGCTTTGTCCAAATGTAGGCTCATTATCAGCTGGATGATAAACTTGTTTGAATCAAATGGTTAGAAGCTCTAGTATTCATGGATAATCCACCTTTGTATCTTAAGGGACTTTTTATTTCTCACAGAATATGAAATTCTTAAAGATTTTGCCTATTGAAATTTGCATAACTTTTTTTCGATGATGGTTAACAGTAAAAATTCTCAAGTGAAATCACAAGTTATCATATGGAACACAATAAAAGTACCTGATTTTTAGACTGTTTGAATAACAGTTTCCTTTTTTGTGCCTTCATTTTAGTATCCTTCAAGTGTTTTAGTGCTAAATCCTTCTTCTTTCTTTGCAAAATACAATTTCCTGGTTCTGCAATTGCATTCTTCCTCATATTAAGGTCATCAGGTGCTGGTTCATTAAACTTCGACAAAATCCCAAGTTTCATACCTTTTGAGTCAACATAAACAGCACTGTCATTTCCATTCTCTAGACATTCAGTTGCAGACATCTTGGGTCTCTTGGTCTCATTAGCAACCCCACTAGTCGGTGTCGCTGGCGAAGCGAGCTCGACAGCCCAATTGGTACCATTTCTCCTATCAAGGTCTTCAAGAGTGGCATGAGGAGCTGTCATGTAAATCTCCGTCATCAATCTCTTCTTCCTTTGTTTAGCTTTAATCTTTGGGACCTCGCCCAAAATACCCTTCACATTTGAGTCCATGGAGAGACACTGGTCTATGTGCGCATTCAAAGTAGTGTTCGAACTGGAAGAAAATGCTTTACAAACTGGGCAAATCTTCGAAGCCATAGGATCTGAAACGGAACCGGAATTATCTAGTGTGTTGCCTTCCTTATTGATCTCAGAGATAACACCCAGCTTGACTTTCAATCTGCACTTCTTTTCGAGTGGCTTCTGCAGCTTCTCCAACTTTTGTCTAGGCACAACAGAAGCAAAATCCGGCGATGCTTCAGTGCTATCGGCTACTGAACAAATGAGTTCAGGATCATGGTTATGTTGAATCAGTTCATCTGAATTTGTTCCTTCGTCCAGTGGAGATTTTTCAGCCTCAGACGTCGACTCTATAGCTGGATCAGAAAAGTTTGAATCGAATTCCTTTAAAAGTAAAGGCGGTTCTAATCTGATATCTGAAGTCTTCCAGGTGATGGCACCAGCATTTCTAGACTCAAGAGGATCGTCGTCTGCTGCTGGGGATGCAACGAGTTGTTCTGACTTTCTCAAGCACTGGGATCTCACCAGATCAGGAGGTTCAAAAGGTGGAAGTAGATTCTTGACACCATGCTTCATGCAAATTTGAAGGAACGGCTGCGAAAAAGGCCAGCTAGTCTCGATGCAGCCGCGCCGCCGCGATGCAAGAACATAATTCCTGAAATAAGATCATGAGCTCCATCAGATGCAAGTTTATACTTGGGTTTAATTGTGCATGAAACTCAACAAACTACTTCAATATACCCAAACTAATGAAAAAGTGCACAATTTCTTCTTTTTTTTCTTCTTTCAAGAAATCCTACTATATTTGGTGGTTCTACAAGGAAGAACATAGTTTACAAAAGAACAATGAAAGGAAGTAGGAAATCAGTTACCTAATGGAAAAGTTAGAGGTTGGATTTTCTTCAAGGACTAGTCTTTCTGCCTCTCGGACAGCAATCGCTTCAGGAGCCTTCTCATGGGATTTCAGTGCTGCGAGATCTGAGGAACATGAAGGATCTGGAGGGGTTTCGATGGATGATAACATCTGCAGAAGCCCTCTTCAGCGTCCCTCCCTGAATCTTCAAACCCTACGAGCCCAAGAGCTTTGCTGCTACAGGGCCTTCTCTGATGATTGGCCTCCAGCATAACCAAGGGCATAAAACAAAAGCTTCCAATCAGACCTTGAAGAAAGAAACCAAGGCAAGAAGGCCCAACTTTTTCCTCTCTTTACTTGATTTGATGCCTGTGACATGATACGGAACAAAAATCAAGCCAAAAATAAACAATAATAAGATCGACTGTGCTTCTGTAGCATTATTTCATGTAGAGCTAACACTGAATTAATTAGGAACTTTGGCCTTCCAGGTGATCGTATAGGTCACCTCTCAAGAACTATCATTTTATGTGAGCAAAGAGGGGAACAGAAGCGTGCTCAGAAAAGCTGTTCACAAAAGTTTACTCTTCTGGATTAACTAGGAAGATCAGCAAAAGAACAAAAAGGGTGAGGTAGGAAAACAGAAATTTGTTGCAAAGCCATCACATGAAATGATAAGAAGAGCCCAGATTTTCCAAGGATGGGCAAAAGATCAGCCAAATCCATGGTGAATTTCTTCTCCGGAAGAGAAAACCATACAGGTGTGAGGCTCCCAGCGGAGTTCATGGAGGAAATGGAAAAGAGGAAAGAGGAGGTGCCATGACATGACACGAGCATATCTGGAGAAGCCTTGGCCAAGGACGACGAAAGGTTCATCCTGAAGATGGAAGAATGACATGAAAGCTCTATAGAACACTTGGCCTAAATCATGCCTCGGGGAAAAAAAAGGAAATACTATTTCCAGATTCTATTGCGCCTTGATTGAGACCCAGCGAGTGAATCCCAAATCACAACCAGGGAAAACAAGGAGGGAGACGATGAGAAAACAAACAAATCAGAGAGAAATCAGGAGACTTTGAAGAAATACCAGCAAGTTCCCGCTAGATGTTCTTCATCAAGGAGAACGCCATCCCCAAAAGTACACAAACTTACCTCCTCATGGATCCTAAAGAACCAGACAGATCGAGCGAGTTTGAGTGGGAAAGGAGGCAGCTTGCTACGCCAGGAGTGGCGAGGAAGAGGAAGAAGAGGAGGAGAAGAAGAAGAAGTTGAGGAAAGCAGCTTCCTTTTTCCCTTCTTCTCTGTGGATCTCTGGAAGAAATAAAAGATAAGAAGAAACCAGCACCCACTCACTCATCCTCATCCCAGGCATCAGGTTCTCCACCAAAAGCAGCAGGCCTGCAACAGCAACATCACAAAGAGAAAAGAGGAGAGAGAGAGAGAGGAGGAAAGGAACATGGAGGAGTTTACAGGGAGCTGTCCTATCCAACACCTACAATATTGCAAGCTTTGTTATCTTCTCTCTCTTTCATCATTGTGAATGAATTAAAGCGAGGGTAACTTTTGACCCTCCTTTGCAGTAAAACTACAAGATGCCTCCTTTCCTTACCTTTCCTTTCCACCAGTCGCTGCCATCCCCCAAATCTCTCGCTCGCCAAGCCAAAATTGCCCCTGCCCCTGCCTCATCCATGACTTTTGCGATCTTCCCAATAAAAAAAAGACGCGAATTCATCAAAGCACTCCCTGGTAAGCCTTCGCACGCAAGAAAAATGCCAGCTTCGGTAAATCCAACAGCCTTCAGATTAGATTTCGATTTAGATTTGGATTTCTGAAACCCTGTGGTCTTAGGCAGCAAATTCTAGCAAGAACAGGAGTGGGGGGCCCTGGTGTCTCTTGTACTGTCCTGGTGAGAAGGTGATGGGGGGAATCATCAGCTTTTACGTAGTACCTCCATTAACACAAGTAATCAGTATAATTCATTTTCTGCTAAAGATCGGGTCAACTCTAGATGTCACAAGGTGAGATCAGTGCCACAGAAACTCTGCTTCTTCTTCTTCTTTTTCTTTCTTTTCTATTCGCTTTGAAGTTTCAACGCAGATAGATGGCTTCGTATTCTCCATGAATTCGATCGCCATGGCAACGTATCGACATCACGCCAGACCTTGAAAAGAGAAAGAGAAAGCAGCTGGCTTTAGATTAAACCTGGTTGACTTAGCTCAGCTTTTATGTTCTTTTTTCCCCGGCCCCCTTGATTAAGAGAGCTCGATCGAGCATGGCGATCGCTCTGCGAGTCTGAGCGAGCCAACTCATTTAAGGAGATGGATGGCGATGGATAACAACATCCACTCAAATGGGTGGAGAGAAGCGTGCAAAGAAAAGAAAATAAGCTCGCTCTCGTCCTCGTCCTCGTCCTCGTCCTCGTCCTCATCCTCTCTCTTCTTTGGGACTTGAATGGAGCTGCAAGACTGAAAAATCTAATAAGACAATAAAGAAATGAGAGGTTTTTGTGTGGAGCCGAATGTCCAGGAATCCCATCCCCGCTTTTGATTGTTTTTTTTTTAGAACGGATGCATCTAATGGGGCAAAGTGCCCTCCTCCTTTTCACAAAGGCAAATGGACTAGGAGTAGGGGTGTAATCGACTCAAACGAGTTAAATTGTTCACGAGTTATTCGAATCTCTATTTAAAAAGAAAAAAGTTCATTCATTCAATTAAGTTAATGAACTGAGTTCGAATTTAATTTCAAACTCAAAAATATTATTGAGTCAAACTCGAGCTTAACAGTATTTAATTCGTGAACTGTGAACGTGTTTGTTAAGAAGCTCGTATGTGTGTGTATATATATATATATATATTTATTTATTTATTTATTTATTTATTTTGAGATACTATTTTTTATATGTTTACTATTTAATTTTATATTTTTTTAAAAAATAATATTTACTCTTAATTTTAAATTAATTTTTAAAAACATTAATTATTAATATTAAATTATTCAATTATATATCTCATGTTAAAAAACTTAATCGATTCTTCTTTTTCTGCATCAATCTCTTAAAAATATTATATGCTCTTAAAATTATTGATGATCTCATATCCTTTTGTTCTCTCATTTGCATCTTCTTTCTCCCTCACTTGATGATTTCATGCTCTTCTTCCCTTTGGTCGATGATACTCTCAAAGGATTAGGTGTGTCAAAAATGAACTCGACTAGAGTTGACATGAAAAATATCAAGTTAGAGTTGGGTGTTTTAAAATTTGGATCATATCAAGGTGGATGCAAAATTTGATTTGAAAATTTTTTTTGATTGAGTTTGAGTTGACTTGAACTAAGGGATGGAGCTTGAAATTTGAAAGTTATTTTGTGATACTTTGATTTTTTTTTATTTTATATTGACATCGTAAATTTTCATCATATAAAATTTATTTTGTGAAAGTTTTAAACATTTTAAATAATTATTTTCTATCGTAGAGTAATTAATAGTTTAGACTATTAAATTTTAAATTTATAAAATATAATTATCACATTTAAAGGAGGTTTGTTATTTAAATTAAAATATTATTATTATTTATTTTAAATTTTTATTTAATTATTTTATTAAAGATTAAGATAATAATATCGCATAATAAAAAATCAATGGTTGGTCCGGTTATTCTGGTTGGTCTGAGTTTGAGTTCTAATTTATAGTGTTTAGGTTGGTTCAGGTTTGGGTCGGATTCGGATTGAGATTTTTTATAATACTTTTGCTTCAACTCGATCCGAAGCTACCCGATCCACCTATATTAACACCCTTACAAAGGGTGTCGTTTTCCCCATCATCAATGATCTCCCTTGCTCGTACTTTCTTTCTCTTTCAAATAAGAATAGAAAGTAAGAATTA
>JBBMKF010454756.1:0-12013 GCA_037834155.1 Curcuma caesia | reverse complement strand
AAGAAAAGTATTGTTTTGAGCTAATAAAAAAAATACAGCAAGTCAAATTGTCATTTGACTAAATAAAAATGGTCCTTGAATAAAAATTAAAGGTTGATTTGGAATTCTAATATGAATCAAGGCTAATGCATTATGTACAACAAAAACAAGCCATAAGTTCCAATTTTTTCACTTCTGCTATATGGATGTTATCCCTATTGAGTTACACCTAATTTCTTTTGATTAGTGTCACAACTACTTCAGTCCTGCCCTAGAACAATATTGTGTTGTTGCCAACCATTCAACACAATATAGAGTCAACACTAATAAAGTGTTGCAACCTTGGATTAGGGAGAAAGGAGTAATAGGAGGATGAAGGTACTGGGGAAGATGTTAGAAAAGTTAGAGCCTACTTAAGAAGATGCTAGAGATGAGTGGTGCTTTTGGTGTCAGTACATCTAGGAGCAGTAGCGGTATGCTCATCTTGTCCATATCAGGTGAGACTGTACTTACTTTTCACTTTGACTGTACATAGTCATCTTAATATTCTCATTAAAAAAAACTTTTTATAGACTTCCTAACCTTCCAAATACTTTAACCTATAAATTATAATTCATTGTTTATAATTTTTTTTCCTTTTACCCTAAGAGACATGAAATCACAAAAAAAGTCCTCTATTTTAACCATTTATTCTTTATTCTTTAAATAATATCTTAATGTATGTCTTCATCTTGTTGAATAATAAATTCAAGATAGAAAGCTCTTTCTTGTTAAGAATTTCTTTCTGTTCACATTGACTATTCTTTTCCTTATGAAAATACATTTCATAGTCAACTTTTGTTCTACTCCGTCAGAATTTAGGCTTTAAATTTATTCTATTTATCCAATTCATATAAAATATCATTTGCAAAAAACAAATACCACAACTCATTGTATATAGCTAGTAAGGTCATCTATTGCTAATGTAGAAAGAGGCTTAGAGCTGCTCGTCGATGAAAATTTGTATTTATGGAAAAAGTTGTTTTTAAAATCCTTGTTAGCCCTATAACTAGTAACTAGCATTAGTGCATTTTGTAATATATTTTTGGAAATAAAAAAATGTTTGCACTAATTAACCAAGGTCTAGATTAAAATCATTTTGGAATTAATTCAATTGAGAATTTAATCAAAGTCTATTCCACCTAGAGTTTGTTTTAAATTCAATCAAGATTTGTACAAGGTAAGGTTAAGTACATTATCTTTAGTTTGGCTAAGGCTTGACTAGGTTCTATCAAATGATCAAATGGTTGGACCAGTGTACAGTCTAAACAATGGTTAATGATAATGGTTAATGTTATCATATCTCATTTCTATAACAAATTGATTTTGACTTTAGCTTATGTCATCAACTTGTTCTAGTGAATTCGATTAATTCTTACAGCAGTCATGAAATACTTGATGATGTATTGTTATATACATTTGAGTTTCTTATCAATATCAATATCTGACGTGACTACCCTAATGTTATGTTCTTGGATCAATAGCGGGTTGTGACCGCAACCCTTGGCCTTCTCGAGATCGTCTTATGTCTTTAGATCAAGGATTAAGAGCACCAAGGTGTCTCTGCGCTATTGGATCAAGTGAAAGGGTTTATAATGGTTGTCCTACATTTCCTCCCCCTTTGTGTGAACTATTCAACCTTGCTTCCTTGTCCTCGTGCGTGCAATTCAAGTTCTTGTCCTCACTTTCTTCTCATTTGCAATCTTGTCTAGATGGCTTCTACGGTTAGGTCTTCTACGTCAACTAGTGGATTTGACAGTGAGTTATTGGGTGCTGTTAGGGTAGTGCCCGAAGAGTCATCCTGAACTTAGGTTAAATAGTTTTAGTTCGAGCTTCTTCACTCCTAAACCTCCCTAGTTGATAATGAGGGGATCTGGGAAAAGCTCCACATTCCCTAAAACTATGAGATTATCATCCCTAACTCTTATAATTGTCCCCATCTACCACTAGTAGGATCCTTAACATTTTTCATAGGTTAGTTTGAAGACGACCTTTAACTTCCCATTCCTCGGTTCTATATGGAGATCATTGCCTATTTCTATATTCCCTTGAATCAACTCGCTCCCAACTCCTTTCACCTCCTAGCTAGGCATTTGAAACACCTTTAACCCTTCCCCATTTTTCACACTGTCTATCATTTGAAGAAGGTCGACGTCGGAGTATTTTACTTCACCATGCGACTTGATTCTTAATTCTTAGGCTTACCAGATTTTCTACAAGGGTGGGAAGAACTTCTATTTTTTCCTTCGACCCTTTTTCTCCTTTTCCTTTCTCGACTTCTTGGGAGGACGATCTCCCTCTACACCCCACTTTGGGTAGGGTTAGGGAGTCAAACTCTTACAATTAAGTTTCCTTTGCCTCCAAGGGAGAACCTATAACATTAACTATTGATGATGTCCTGTTGTATTACTTTGGGTTGAGTCCCGCAAGGGCCGAGCATAATCTTCCCACTAGGTGATAATTTTATTCTATTTTCCTTATTTAAAATTCTAACTTGTCTTTATATCTTGTGCAGAGCAAAAGATGTTGTAAGCCCTGCTGGTCAAGAAGCTCTAAAAGAGGAACTTGGTGTCCTATGAAGAGCCTAACTAGGAGGCCCTATCTAGGTCTTGCAGTTGTCCCCATTAACCTTGGTTGAGTTCTCCCTAGAAGTCGAGGAGGCCTAACTTGAGGTGAGGCAAAAATGCCTCTCCAATACCCCCCTCGAGTTTCGATTGTAGAGCTTGCACCTACTCATGCTCTGCTATCAAGTCTGCTGGTTATGACCACTAAGTTCGAGGCAGTTAATTTTGGCTAGGGCGTTAGTCCCCCTGAGTTCAAGTATCGCTCTAACTCTAGAGTTGTTAGAAGAGTCTGTCTTGCCTTTCATTGAGGGCCCTTTAGGGTGAAACTTGTAACAGCTAAACTAGCTACTGATTATGGAGAGGCAAAACTTGTAACAGCTAAACTGGATACTCTTGGTGGATTACTTCTCCTCTGGGCTATGATAGGTAACCCCTCTTATGTTATAATGAATTTTGTGTTTTTTGTTTTTCTTGTTTTTTGCTAAGTTGACTTGAATCAACTATTGACTCTTAGGTTATGACATAACTTATTAACTGTGTTTGCAACATCCGACGGTTTCACCTCGCAAGCCTAGTTTGGGAAGCAGAGTTGAAGGTCTAGGCTGGGGAGCTAGAGAAAGAGCCGAAGGCCTCCAAAGCTGAAAAAGCGCATCTTGCGACCTAGCTGGTTGAGGCCGAGGCCAAGCTCAATAAGGGCTTGGCGGAGCCGTAGGAGTAGGCCGAGTTGGAAGCGACAGAGGCCAAGATGGAGGGATTGCTAGTTGAGGTGCAAGGGGCTAAGGCATCACTCCAACTAGCTACAGAGGAGAAGACATCTCTTTTAGTGGAATTGACCCAAGCGCGAGTTGAGATGAAGGCCAATAAGAAGAGCGAGGCAAAGAGGTGGTAGAAGTGAGAAGCCGATCTCTAAGAATCTCTAGAGTTCAATGATCGGTTGGCTACCCAAGCTGCTATCTTCTTCGAGCTCAAGTTTTTGAACCCAAATCAGATATATAATAGATATTGTACTCCACTTTGAAATAAATAAAATATTATATCTTGGTAAATTCGTCCGTCTCTTTGCTTGCCTGACTCTGACTTATAAAATTGAGTTCATAGATAAGTTAGCACCAACTCAACCCCTTAATTTTGGATAGTCTATTGAAGTCGGGGAAAGATAGTAAGGATCCACCCTCGGTCGTTGGGTGGACCACTAAGTCTAAGAGAGCTCGATCCTACAACTTTTAGGTAATCCGCCAAGGTCAGGAAGAGATAAGGATGAATCCAAAGTCTTTAGGTGAACTATTGAGATTAAATTGAGAACTCAATCCCGTGTCCTTTAGGGTAACATATACCTTATGGAACCTTTTTCAAACTTCATTAGACCTCTAAGACATTTAGTGTTTTGCTTTGGCTATGCCAAGTCATCATCCACATTCGATCTCGTCAAAGTCATCTATTCTATCTCATTAGTGCCATGTGTGTCCTGCCAAGTTTGCTACACAACTTAATGCACATATCAAATATATATGCAAGACCTAACTTATACCCTTTGCTCAAATATTAGAACCCATGATCGAGCTTGCTCACTTATGGCACAATTGGACCAACAATTGACACTAACTATAACTGTTGGTTCAGGCATCACCAGATAATCTAACTCGTATTTTAATATCTGGCAAAGGGTTTAAAGTTGGATATTGTGAATCTGACTTGGGTGTTGAGTGTGCAGGTCACTTAAAAGGAAAAATCCTAGTGGGTTAAGAGGATCATACATTAGGTTGAAAAGAAAGTCTTAGTGGATCAAGTGGACTAGACACCAAGGAAAAGAAGACCAGATGGGTTGACAAACTAGACATATGGCAGGAAAGACACGGTGGGTCAATAGAACCAGACTTCAAGTAGAAGAAAGTCCTCATGGGTCGATCAAACATTAAGCAGAGCAAGTCCAAATGGGTTAGTAGGATAGGACGTTTGACTGGGTAAGAAAGCAAGGTAAGTTTAGGAGAGGTCATTCTGAAAGAAGGGTGTGAGGAGTATCTTAACCTTGGGACAGGGGTAATTCTACAGCTAGGCGATGATTCGACTAAGAATCAATATGAGTTTCGAAGTCGAGATCAAACAATATTAACTGTCAAAAGGTAGTACATGCATTATATTTATTATATGTTTGTTGTGCAAACTCTGTGTTGTAGGAAATAGACTTTCGGTCGACTGAAAGGTAAGTTTAGTTAGTTGATTGGATGGTTTGGGTGACCAAACAAATGGGTTCAGTCTTACTGGATGTTGAGTTGGCAGACCGAGCTGACGTGGCATTAGATAAGCACAGACGATGCTGAGTTGGCAGTTGATATGTCATGGATAAGCTCGTGTTCTTGTTGTGGAGCCTAGATCGATACGATCAGCAAATGAACCTAGGCGGAAAGCTGACGTGGACAGGTTCGATCGACCGGAACTGTTGATCTGTTGACTAGAAAACTGATCTGATCAGCAACGAGAACAGGATAAAGCTGTGGATCGGTCAAATGGTTAGGCTTGATCTGTCGATTGGATGGCTTGATCAGTCGACCGGAAATGTGCTATAAAACAAGTTCGAAGCAGAGGCTCAGAGCATCAATTCAATCAATTGCAAAGCGTTCAAGCGATCGACTCTTGCTTAAATATTGTTTCTCTGCGCTCGAAGTTACTTCAAGATCTTTCCAATTCATCGAGCTTTGAATTGTATTTTGGTAAATTTATCTTTTTGCTGCATTTCATTATTAAGAGATATAGTAATTATTTACTATAATCTCTTCATTAAGAGGTTTCTCCACCTTTGAAGTCGATTTCGAAAAGGGATATTAGTGGTATTTTGGGGAGCTATCCACCTAACAGATCACAGGCCTTGGATTAGCACCCTAGGGGTGTGAATCAAGTAAATCGTTGTGTTGTGTTTTATTTCGCTGCTATTTGATTTAGTGTTTTGTTTTGAAAAGAAAAACAAATTTTTAAAATATGTGATATTCACTCTCTCCTCTATCGCTCTTTACGGTCGTACAACAACTTTGTGATAGACAAGTTGCACGAAAGGAAATTAACATACAATACGTGTTTATGCTAAAATGATTGAAAGTCCCTTTATGAGACCTATACTAGATATGTATTCAATGGTCATTAAATCTCAAGGACTATGTAGACTTTTATATAATTGCAATATCTTTCTTGGAGATTAGTTCTCCCTTTACTTTCATTGATGTTAGGTTATTTTATATTAATCTCTAAATAAAGTTTAGTACTTTATCTTCCAAAACATACACACAAATTTATGTTAAGTATATAAATCAAAGGTACATTGGACAAATTTAGGATTAACCTTCTCAAATAGGCAACTGCCTTTATTACTTTGCTTACTTTGTTTGAATGAATATGAGACAATTTTATAACTGATACTTGAGAGCTCAAACATACTAATATTGCCACTATGTGTAGCCATGAAAATGATTATTGGATTTGATTGTAAGTGAATATAGCTACTAATGTTTTTTTTTAAAATCTAGATAGGAGTTTTGATAAAGAAAGAGTATGTGTATAACTCGAGTTAGACATTTGGTATTTCACTATTACCAAATGTGAAAGGAAAGAATACTGTTATTGCAGTGTTGGTGCAATCGTGTTGCAAGTGATCATGTTACTATTTGTATGCATTAAGTTTACAAAATATTAGTAGATGAACATGCAAAATTTGGTTGATAACGTGAATGTATAAGACATGCAATGGATGTGAAGTTCTAGAAACTAGATTTTGTCCTTGAGCAAGCTGTTGAAGTCTTGGAAGACATTGAGCTGTCAGAGATTTGGTGAGATTGTAATCTCAAGGTTCACGTGTTTTAGGCAAGTGTAAATTTGTCTTGTAGAGAGCCTTCAACCTAGGAATATGAGTTCCTAGTTGTAGCTGGTGAGCAAGCTCAATCCTAGAGGTTTACAGAGGTGTGAGTAAAATCGGAATCCTCAAATAGATTGATTTGACCGGTGGTTAATTTAGTCAACTGGAGTGTTAAGTTGATTATAAGTTAGTTTTTTGAGTAGACTGGATTGCAGATAAGAGGTGTATGACTCTTTTATTTGAATTTGAGCTAACTGAAGAAGATTTCAACTGAAGATTTTAGTTGACCGAACAATTTTGAAAAGTAATTGTCCATTCATTGAAAACATTTCTATATAACTATCATGCACATTTCTTCTCATGAACAATGCACCAAAAACATACCTAAGTTTCAAATTTGTGTACCCAAAATTAACATGACCAATTGTTGTCAAAAGACTTCTTCTACAACTCAGTAAAATCTTTTTTTGTTCTTAAAACTTTTATCTTACAAAGAAGATATTATGAGGCTTCTCTACCTTAGTGAAGGAAATTTTCATAGTGGGATTGTGGGAATCATCCACATAATGGAATGTTCATGTCAGTCATGGAATAGGCTTGTTAGTATTGCATCTTCTTGTTTATGGTTGTTTTTTATTATTATTATTATTATTATTATTATTATTATTATTATTATTATTATTATTATTATGTTGTGCTTACTCTCACATGAACAAACACACAAGAATCCCGTGAATCACCAACAAGTTTGTTTAGCATTGCAGAAGTGCTAGAGAAAGTGAAATTTGAATTTGTAGGTCAAGGCCCTATTCCCCCGCTTCTCTAGCCCCCCTCTCCTCTAGCTTTCTAGTCATCATTGATCCAGGATCCTCAACAAATGCAAGTAATAATACTGTAACATATGTAGCATATAGCATATGATGCATATCACAAGTGTTTTATGCAACTAATAAAGGGTAATAAATGTTTGATCTTAACTTTATTATTATGTGAGACAACCCTAGAAATATGGTTAGTCCCAATTTGGTAACCTTTGTATTTGTTTCTTGGAATTTTTATTTTATGTTTTCTATCTTAAAATGTCTCAAAAGTACTGAGACATCTAGAAAAGCAAATCAAGTACAAACTACAAAAATAGAGATAAAGGAAAATCATGAGTTGATGATTATCACATTATTTTGTATTTATTTGTGGATCGATTATATTTATCTTTGTGATGAGACATAATTGTGGATACAAACAATTGAGCAAATGAGATCATAAGGGATGAGAATATGATAAATAATCTAGGTTTCAACATACTATACATGTACCAAAGACTTTTTTTTTTTAAAATTAGGGTTTAGGGTTTAATGTTCATACTAAAGGAAGTGAAAATTCGAAGAAAAAAAATTTAATGCTACATGCTCACGGGTTGTTTACGGATGAGTGTGCAGGTTAACAAAAATTTATACTCGTAATAATATATTATAAGTGAGCTTTCAGTATGTTGGTCACATGAACTATTTATCTAAGTACTAATTGTGGAGAGATTGAATATGTTTATCTCATCATGTGCAAGTGGGAGATGGAGGATTAATGGATTGGGCTCATCCATGAAGAATAAACTAAATTCAATATTCCTTCACTTAGTCAAACATAAGCAACATATAAAAAATTTTAAATGAATATTTATGTTTGAATAGTCAGATTCTGAAATTCAAAGTAGTATATTTATCATCCTTAGGTAGATTAATCCAAATTCCATAAACATCTTTAGTTCCCTTTTACTTAGCTAAAGTTTAATTGTCATAGTCAAAATGAATCCTTTGATGTGAATTGTAAATGCCACGTTCAGCAAAATCTATGTTTATAATGCATGTTGCCTATGATATATAACATAAACAGAAAAGAAATATATTTTGTATATATCAAGTGAAGAAAATCTTTCTACTTACAAATTTTAATTTGAACAAGAAAAAAAAGAAGCTAAAGCTCATCCTGTAGTAATATTGCTTTGGTAATGGTACCGTAAAATCTGAATGTTAATATAGTGGAAGAGAAAAAGAGTCTTTGGTCAAAATGAAGAGGATTAATTGATATTCTGAGTACTGTTTTTTTGTTTTTTCTTGAGATCATAGATTTTGTATGATTAATTTTTTCTATGTGCAAAATTCCTTGACTCAGATGCAGAAGCAATCGTTTCTCCACTTGATTCTTTGGGACAGCTTCAAGAGAATCTAAACTCTGTCAGCAAGGGCAGTGATATACCTAGTTTAGTTCCTTTTCCAGCTGCAGATGTCTCTCCTTTTGGAGAATCTAGAATTTCCACTTTTAACATATCAGCGTCTCAGTGTACAAGCAGCATGGGTAGTCAGAGAAGCTATCAGACAGATAAATCATGGAATTTTGTTACGAGTTCAACGTCATACAATTCAAGAGAATGTACAGCATCAGGGAATGAGGTAACTCACCTAACATATATTAAATGTACAAATTCAATAATAGATTGCTTCACCTGAAATGCTAAGTGTTGCAGGTTCACATTGATTCTGTATGTGTAGGGAGATATACATGGGAAACTTGAAATACACAAGAAAGAAACACTTGCATATGCATGTGAGCCCTATTTGAAGTACACATGGGAAGAAATTGTTGCTGCTACCTCATCATTCTCTGAGGCTAACATGGTTGGAGTTGGAGCAAATGGTAAAGTTTATAGGGGGAGTTTCCATCACACAGTGGCAGCGGTAAAGGTGTTGCACTCAGATGCAGGATACAGCATAAGGCAGTTCAAGCAAGAGGTGTTGCTTTCTGATACTTTATATAGTTTTATATTCTTCCAGTAATGTCTTTCAAGTGCCTAATTTGTACTTTCAACCCATCAGCTTAAAGTTCTTACCAGAGTTTGTCATCCCCATGTGCTATCACTGCTTGGAGCTTGCCCTGATAAGGGCTGCTTGGTTTATGAATACATGGAAAATGGTAGCCTGGAGGACAGATTACAATGCAAAAATAGTACGATTCCAATACCATGGTTCTGTCGCTTTCGAATAGCCTGGGAAGTTGCATCCGCTCTCGTGTTTCTCCACAACTCAAAGCCAGAACCTATTATTCACCGAGATCTTAAACCTGCTAACATTTTACTTGACAATAATTTTGTGAGCAAGATTGGTGATGCTGGTCTTTCCACTTTGCTTCCTACAACACTTAGCTTGTCTTTGTCTACAATACATAAGGACACTGCTCCCGTTGGCACATTCTTCTACATGGATCCTGAGTACCAGAGAACTGGCTTGGTTTCACCCAAGTCTGACACCTATGCACTCGGAATGGTGATCTTACAGTTACTGACTGCAAAACCACCAGTAGGTCTTACCCTTCTCATTGAAACTGCATTGGAAAATGACTCGTTGATGGAAGTTTTAGATTCCAAAGGTGGGCGGTGGCTGGAAGCAGAGGTGAAAGAACTAGCTAAACTTGGAATTAGTTGTTTAGAGCTAAGGAGCAAGGACAGGCCCAACTTGAAGGAGCAGGTTCTTCCGGTGCTGGAGAGGTTGAAAGATAGAGCTGAACAAGCTCATTACTCAGTACATGAATTCTCTGTCCCCCCAAACCATTTTATTTGTCCACTTATGAAGGTACTCTCTCTCTCTCTCTATGTTATTATATTTTTATTATTACTGCATGATAAGTGATGCCTTTAAATAAGCAGAAGAGATAAATATACAACTTAACCATTCTGCTTCTCAAAGACAACACAACTAATTCTGCACAACCACTAACATATAGGAGAAACCACAACATTTAGTTCAACAACTCAAATAGGATAGAGCCACTAGAGAAAACTCATGAGAACTTTGCCCTTCTTTAAAAGTTTTGCCTAGCTCTTGAAGCAAACTTCTATCTTCTACCTTGCGGAGGCATCACATTCAAATATTAGTTAGATAGGAAGTTTGCCATCTTATTTTATTTTATTTTTTTTGGATGAGTAAAGTTATATACCATGTATCAAAATGTACAAAATGAGGCTTTAGGGGTTACTTATGTCTGATGAAGTATCAGATTTGAGTAGACGCCTAAAGTCTTATATACATGAAGCTGCACACTCTTGTATATCCTCTCAACATCTAATTGTCCCTCACAAAAAAACTATGGTTACGTGCCCTCTATATATAGTGTATCACTAATGACAAGGCCAAGTGACAGGTCTTTGTCAACGTCTTGCTCCCATGGTAGTGCTAGCCAAAAACTCTGAGCGTTTGGCAGTATGAAGATATTTTCGGGCACATATGGAGTCGGCTTCGAATCCTCCGCAATAGTTCTACGAGAGGGGGGCATTGGAAGAACAGATGCTTATGTCTCAAGCGCCTGTCTACAAAAAGTGTACAGTGTCGGATTGAATTCAACGTTAGAAGGGGTAGGGGGTAAATAGCGTTACAAAGTTTATGAGCTTTAAAGGACAAAAAATAACTCTAATAATATTGACGGAGTCATACAGTGGAATAAAGATAAACAATTAAATTAAGTTTTTAAAGAGCAATAATATTTTCTAGGTTAACAGATAAAGCATGTAATAATTATAAGGACGTGTAGTATAAATAAATTGATTCTTATTTCAATTAACTTTTTTATAGAAAAATTTTAGAGGTGGAGAAATTTTAAAAAGAATCTAAAAATAAAACATAATAATACTGGACGATGTGGTCACCCGCCCCTTGCTCCAGTCGTCTGCGAGACCTCGACTCCATCCGTCGAAAGTTATCTTCAGCCAGTCGCTTGAGCTCCCTCCCGGTCGTCTAGAACCGTTGAACTTTGTTTCACACTTGATATGCATAATCAGTATGATATAGATTTTAACTTTACTCGTGCATATCATGGCTAGATGCTTAGCTTCCAATTGACTCATCTAGTGTGATTTGTCAAGTCACAACTCTTAGCTGCCTCCAATTAGACTTGTCTGGCAAGCCACAGCTCCCAGTTGCTTCCACATAGACTTGTCTGCCAAGCCACAGCTTTCAGCTGCTTCCACTTGGACTTGTCTTGCCTAGTTTCCAACTAGGATTTTTGTTTGATTCCCAACCAAGACTTGCAACTGCTTGATTACTAGCTAGGACTTTGTACTTGCTTAACTTCACTAGAACTTAGCCATTTTGCCTGATTCCCAACTAGGACTTTCATTTGTCAATTGACCTACTTTGTTTGGCATAAAATCATTAATTCACAGCAGTCTAATTTTATATTTAGTCATATATCAAAACACTGAGTTCACTGTGGTGTTCCCAGCACCAACACACAATCGATCCTCTTGACAATCTTGCCTATCTCTAGTGGGAAGTCTCCGTAGTGATTGCATGACTTGGTTGCAAATAAGTCTTCCACATCATTCGGGCCCATGACATCTGGGACTAGGCCGTTTGAAGAAGTCAAACACCCGAGCTACCCCTCCATCCTTTGCAAACCAATCTATCAGTCTCTATCTGACAGTCTCAGGTGACCTTGCAGCCTCTAGAATGAGATCCTGTATATGTAGAAAACACTAAATCAGAAGAGAATCTGAATGGGTTGCCTGCCAAATCCAAAGACCTTTGTGACTCAAATAGGTGTGATG
>JBBMKF010454745.1:0-12013 GCA_037834155.1 Curcuma caesia | reverse complement strand
ACACTGGTGCAGTGCTTGGAATCACCTCAATTGTGAACTGGACTGCCTCTGAGGTGGCAAACCGGGAAGCTCGTCTGGAAAAATATCCTGATAATCATGGACAATACGAATGTCGGAAGGACAAGAAATCCCAACTTCCTCTGCTTGCTTCAGAAACAATAAATACCCTTGGCACCCACTGTCTAACAACCTCTGAGCTTGTATAGCAGAAATAATGGGTACAATATCATTCTGAGTACCAATGAATTCTCAAGCGGGTTGATCCGGAGGTTGAAAGATAAGTACTCTAGCTCAGCAGTCCACGGTAGCATGATAGGTGGCTAACCAATCCATACCTAGAATAATGTTAAACTCCATCATATCCAGCATCTGAAGGTCCATCGTAAGAGTATGATCATCAAAATCCAACAGACATCCCTTAATCTCCTGATTTGTAGTCAGCACTTCACCGAAAGGTAAAGATACGACCAGACTACAAGATCTAATCATAGGAGTTCGCTCAATTTTCCTCAAGAATAATTTAGACATAAATGAATGTGAACTACCCGTATCTATCAAGCTATCAACAAATATAGCATAAACTAAAATCATACCCCGAATGACCGATCCGTCGGCTCGCTGTGCCTCCTCTCGTGTGATAGCATAGACACGCCCAACCTCCACGCTGGACGGCTGTGTAACTGGCTGAAAGATAGAAGGCCTCCACTTTGGCTGGAATTGACTCTGAGGTACATATATCGTCTGTGGAATATAGTGAGCAGGTACACTGTAAGAAGTCGGTGCTGTTGGTGGCTATTGCTGCATCAGAATCGCTACATAACAAATCTCTAGCTGGGGAGCTGCTGGTAATACTATATACTCCTTCCCCTGTATCTAGTACATCTATCCTGAAGATGGTAGAGATCTCTACTGCTGAGGTGCTCTATATCTCATTGGTACCCTCTACTGTCACGACTGTGTGGGTCGTCCTCCAAAAATGGAAGTACTCGTGAACTCCAGCTGAGCTCTCCGAGTGTAGTCACCGATCATATGACTAGGTTGTTTACAATAATAGCAAACAGCCTGATCGGATGAACAATCAACAACTTGGTGACTACTAGATCCACAGCGATAACTCTTCTTCTTCGTAATCTCCTTCTGCTGAAGCCCACTCAAAGATCCCGCAGGTCATTTACCTTTCTGTCGTTTGGAGAAATCTCGTGTACCGGATCCCTGAGCTGGCCTCTTCTGGAACTCTGTGAACTCAGACCCTTTGACTTTTCTGCGTTTCTCTCACGATTCACCTGCTGCTGAGTCATCTCAATAAACAAAGCCCGATCCAGTGCCTCTCTGTATGTGCTGACTGGACAACTAAACATCTTCAGTCAAATATATGCAGCTAGTCCCTAAGTGAACTGAAACATCCGATCACTGTGTTGGGCTACTAAGTGTGGGCAGAACTCAGCAAGTCTAGAAAACTTCGTGTTATAGTCTATAATTGAGCGATCGCCTTGCTTAAGGCTCAAAAACTCCTGATGCCGTGCCTGACAGAACACCGCTAAAAAATAATGCCTCTCGAAAGCCTCTCTGAAGGATAACCAAGACAAGTCTCGCTCTCCGAGTACAGTCCTCTGAGTCTTCCACCACATGACAGCCTGACCACGGAGGTGGTACACAGCTAACTTGATTTTCTCTGACCTAGTGTAAGAAATATATGCAAAGGTATCAGTCAAATTCTCCAACCAAGAACGAGCAAGCAATGGGTCAAATCCCTCATGGAATAAGGTCAATCTATCCTTAACGAACTTTACCAGTAACGATATCTGGCTCTTATCCACAGCCTTACTAGCAGTAGCCGATATCAGGTTCCTCAAGGGTACCTCCTGACTATCCATAACATGCTCAAAAGTCTCCAGCTCTACTGGTGTAATGGGTCGTATCGGTGGTCGATCTCATCTTTAGTTAACAGGGGTCATAATATCACCTAGTAACATCATTACTATAAATTTCTAGGAAAAGAAATAAATGCACTAGAAATTCTTGCTTAAAACTGCTTGGAGAATTCTTGTTGTTGTTTGTCTCATCTCACAACCGAGATCGAGTAAACCAAAATTTGATAAACCCGATACGATGACAAATTTGAAAGAAACTGAACATAAACCCTAAAACTTAATGCTCTAATACCAAAACAATTGGTATCATATAAACCAAAAATACCACGATAAATCCAACGATAAATCCAATAGAAACCAAAAATGGACTTTGCAACCTGCTACAATGAAAAATCCTAAAGAACATAACCTGCTCTGATACCTAACCTCCTCTGATAAAACTCATATGATGTTGAAGTTACTAGGTGTAGTACAAGATAATAGAGAAGAAAATATACAAAATTTCCAAAGTTTAGATAGAGTAAAGGGTTTATGTACCTCGATATTTATAAGAGAAATACCTATGCAGATTATGCCTATAATCTTCCAGAATTCTAAAACAGTTTGTTCATTGTAACAACCAATCTTGACACATCTTCCATTTAATTATGGTATTAGTCACTCAATCATTGTAGACCAGGGATTAGGATGTCGAGGGGCTACCATTTAGATCATGGTCATGTCAGCCAGATAATTTTTAGAGATAACAGTTCAACTTGGGTAGACGAGTTTAAGTTGACTAGGAGAACTTGAGTGTTGAGTTGCACAGAGAATTTGGGCGACTAAGTCACATGGGGAACTTTGGTGGACAAGTCAATAGAGTTGATGAGTTAAGGTGCTCGAGACACAAAACACCTAAGCTGATATGTCAGGGTCCTAAGGGTGATTAGCACCTTACATATATATTGATGTGGCAAAGCACCTTGCATATGTGTATGTGGATGGGGACGACAAACGCTTAGTGCCTTTTTTACAATTAGGTGTTCGAGCTTCACTCAACTAATTTTGAAGATAAACGGTGTTCCCAACTCCTTGGTTTACCTATCAGATAAATCCAAAGTACAACCTATGAACACTTAGAGGTCGACCTCTGGGATATTGGCCTCATTTGAACTTTGATTCTCTTATTGTTCTTTTGAGCGCTTTACTACTTTAGCACACCTATGGAGTTTTTTTTATAGGTAAATGTAGGTATGTATTACTAAAAAAAATGTACAAGACTACCTTAGTTCTCTACTCTTATTTTATACAGTAGTAAGTCAGAGTAGATAAACAAGGTTCAATATACATGCATTTTTATTCCTCTAAAAATTCTCTACATAAATTTTCTCATTCTTATGTATGCTTCAGTTCCTTTCTTGTCACACATGATGTATCATGTATGACATGGGTAAGTGGCAGGCCTTTACTAAGACTCCATCACTACTATAGTGTCATCTGTAAATTTTTAACACCCTCTAATAGGTGAGCATCTCTTGTTGCATACATACCCATGCCTTGACTCTCCTCTATAGCAGAGCCACAGAGGGGTACATGAAGAAGAGGTGCTCCTGCATTTCCATCCATTCTTAATAAAATTACGATGCAATTCTTTTCAGTAGCATACTCTGGTCGATTTCTAATGGGGAGCCTCCTATTCGCTAGATGCCATACTGTGGACACATGGCTTGGTTGGATATATGATTTCTACACCATGCGAGCCCATGATTTCTTCGGAGATAACTGCCTGAAATGATCATATGCTCTGGCTACTCTTTTCCCCCTATCCAAACCATCTAGCTAGCATCTATGCAGTTGCCTATGAAGAACCTACTGAAGAAGCCAACTCATCCCATATTTGCAACATATTTTTAATCAATGGAGAAATGTATGCATGACCTGCCAAGCCCAAATGTCAAGACTGCTCAAGTATGTGTGATATATCCATTTGATTTATTTTGGTTGTGTTCGTTGGCACCCTTTTTTGCTCTTCTCTCTTCATATTTATCGTTGATCCAATTGAGATGGGGTGATAGGTTGATACCAAGAAGAGGACTTTGAATGGATCTGTGTGTGCATGTCGGCGTGCATGGGACAATTGTTAACTGGGTTGACTCTTACTAAATTGCCTCAATCCTATTGAGGTTGGGTGACGAGTTGACACTAGGAAAAGAATTTTGAAGGGTTGGCTTTGATCAAATCACCACCTATCAAGTCGGCTCTTATTAAGTCTGCTTCCAAGCGACTCAGGATATTGTCAAGTCCGACACCAATAGGTTGTCTTGGCAAGCGTGGAAGAATGAGAACGAGGTTAGTAGAGGGTCGAGGCAGACCTCGAGAAAACCCCTATGATGCTCAAGTAAGAGTCAAGGAAGAGTGAAGATAATAAGCCACATTATAGTTTTGACAGTTGAAAGAGTAACAAACCTACATAGCACGTAAGGGTTGAACCTCTTCGAGAATTGAACCTCCTTCATCATTAGGGATCCACCTCAAGAATCCACCGAATCATCCACCTTGTCAGTGATTATCTATTTGTCTCTTGAGCCGTACCTCTCCATAATTGGAGATCATCCTCGAGAATCGCTAAATCCCCTGACCTATCACAAATATCCATTTGACAGTTAACTCGAGATTGGGTGTCTTGGTCTCGAGTCCTACGTTGATATACTAGCCATTAGATCTGATGATTCTATTTTGTGAACCACTCCTCTACCCTAGATCTAGTGGTTCCTAGTTGACACCCAAGCCTTTACTAAGGCTAAAGCGTGTTGAATCCCAACATTCGTTGCCTCCACGCCTCGCCGAGCAGTTACCTTCATCTTTGTCTTCCTCAGATCTATAAGTTTCTTTTGAAACTTCTTCTCCTTTGCTTTCTTCAACATTAGATGGATCCCAATATCCCCACCCAGTTCTAGTTTGAAGCAACCAGATCGATCTATAGTGAGATAGAGTACTCATTCCTTAGGGCAATCTTCGACATACTTGCCAATCACCAATTCATGATTCATTATCCCATCACTTCCATTTGCCCCACACCGACTACACCTCCTTTATCTAGAAGTCGACGACCTACGTTTCCATCTTTCTGCATTCTTCAGTGATATTTCATCCTACTTTCAAATTTTCTTTGTTAGAACTTCCAACTCCTTTTGACTTCTCTATGGAGTTGTTATCATTTTTTGCTTCTATCACATTTTCCTTTCCTCCTCTATCTTCCATTACTTCTTCTATACAAAGAAGAGCGAAGCTAGGATCTTCTACTTCATTGTCAGCCCTTTCACCTAGTTTCTACAATATTATTCAGCATCTCACACACATCAAAAAGAGCATTATTTTTTCATCTAGTATGCTTCTCCTTTCTCATGGACAACCTCTTAACAACTCGAGCTCCCTCCTCAATCTAAGTTAGGATGCTTTAAGGATAACTTGACCTATCATCAAGTCATTAAAGTCCTCCAATATCTACATTTTGACATTAACTTGCTGATCAAGGAGAATTTACTCTTCTACTTCGGGTTGAATTCAATGAAGACTAAGCTTTCACTTCCTCTAAGTATTCTACCTAACATTTATCTTCCTTTTTGGTGATAATTGACTTATTTTTCTCTCCTGCTTCTTTGGCAGGAGACAAGATTTGGCTTGCTTCCATCACCAAGTACCTGAAGGGTCCTTGATCATCACCAAGACAATTTGATCCTTCTGCCCCTACTGAGCTGATTTAATAGAAATCTCTAACTCCCTAGGCATTTTCCTCTTTAATGTTCGAGGAGCATTTCTAGCCTCGTAAGAGGGCCCAATGCCTCCAATCATCAGTCAAGATAAGCTCCTCCCGACGTTCATCGGGCTTCCCTCGACACTTGTTGAGTCCTCTAGCCTCGCCCCAACAATCGCCTGCTTGTGAACCAGCTCTGCCTTCTAGCCCTTGTGGATCTTCCTTGTTCTGTGTTTAGGTCAAGCTTTGGCTTCCCTAGAGACCTTCGCTTGAACCTACCCATGGCACCACCTTGGCTAGCTTCTCTATGACTGAGAGGGAGGCAATCAAGTGTCTTTCGCTAGTAACTTTGGTGGATGAGATGACCACCCACCCACATGTAGGTAATGTTTTCCCCCTCTCTTTCTTCTTCTTCTTTTTCTATGTCTATTTTCTATAGGTTTAATTTGTTGTTTCTATACCTTCTAGCCTAACAACGAAGGTCCTGGCTGTTGGTGCAATCGACCTCTTGAGTTTTGAGATTTATTTGATAATATGTTTAATGGAGTTTAGTCAAAATTGACCTAGTCAAGTAAGAAGTCTAAGTAGTTTAGTCAAGTCAAAATTGAGCGGATGACTAGCAAAAGGAAAAGTCTAGTCAAATTAAGGTTGACTAGATATCTAGTAGGGGAAAACCCTAAGCAGGTTAAGAGTGACTGGATGCTTGGTAAAAAAAATCCTAAGGGAGTGAATCTTACGTAGTGAGAAGCCTTGGATGAGTAAACTCTAAACAAGTGAAAAAATTCTAAGAGAGTGAACCTTGCGTAGTGAGAGTGAATTTCAAGAAAGAGGAAATCCTAAGGAAGTGAACCTTAGGTAATGAGAAATCTTGAAGGAGTGAACTCCAAGTAATTGTGATTGAAATAAGATTTTTGGCCAACTGGACTAGTGTATTTAGTAAACTGAAGTACAATATTGCTAATATATTTTGCATTATCTATTGTGCTAATTCGATTTTGTAGGAAAGTCTTAGTGGATCAGATTGATCAGACACTAAACAGAGAAATTTCAAATAGGATAGCATGATCGGATATTTAGTAGGTAAGTAAGATAAGTGCTGGAGAGACATTTTATTCTGGAAGGCAGTGGGTGTGTCCCAATTGGGATAACCTTAGGCATTGATCCGATTGAAGGAACCAATGGAGATTTCTAAGTTGAAATTAGACAGTTTTAATTGTCAAATAAATTCATGCATATATTTATATGTTTCTAACTCTGTTTTACAAGACTTTTATTTTGTCTATTGTGTTAATTTTATTTTATAAAAAAATAAAGATGTTATTTTATAGAAAAATAAAGATTTTATTGACCAAATGGTTCGATCGATTGAACATGTTGGTTCGGTTGGCCAACTTGAGTAAATAGGTATAGATCATATCTAGATCTAACAAAGAAGGAAATAGAGATTCAATCTACTGATTAGTTGACCAAACATATATGGAAAGAGTAGATCGGATCAAATAGTAAAGGACATTTTAGGGATCTGATGCTTGATTAGGTGGATTAGTCGATCAGACAAGCAAATTTTATGAGATTGATCTAATTGTATTGGAACATGCAAGGAAAGTTTAGGATCCAGTCATCCAATGGGAGGTTTATTAGACCGAAAGGATCAATTGACTAATGGGTTTTTAGTCTATCGGATGAAGGCTATAAAAGAAGTCTCAGGATCCGAGGTTAAGTAACAAATTCAATTCTTCACTTGATGATCTCTCTCTGTTGCTCTATTCTGTTCATGCAAGTGATGATACGTCAAAGCTCTCCAACGACCAATGCTATAATTCTACATCTCAATGTTGTCGGTATCATCGTCTTTATTGCATTTCATTTAATAGAGGTTTAGTAAAATTGTTACTATCCTCTAATCTTGTATGATTTTCTCTTTCTCTGAAAGTTTTTTTAGAGAGAAGAAAATTTGTGGATTACCCAATTGAAAATGGTCCAAGGGATTATGGACCTTGGAATAGCAGTCATTGAACTGTGAATAAAGTAACCGCCTGAGTCTTATCTCATTTTATTTTTCAACTATTGTATCTTCGACTTTGGTTTTGTAAAAGAAAAGAGGTTTTTAATGAGCAATATTCACCCCCCCTTCTATCATATATTTCAATCCTACACTAGCTTGACTTCCTCAACTGATTGAGACCTACCATAATCTATGAGTTTGGGAAGTGGAGAATAGAGATTAGCTAGAGTGATTACCTAAGGAATTCAAGGAAACCAAGGCAAAGATGACTCTCTAGTCATAGCATCTCCTAAAGCTCTGGGTTGAGCTGGATGACATCGAGGGTCATCATCAAGAGGCTAAGAGGATGGCAGATGAGGAAAGAGAGAAGATTGTTATCTTGGCAACCGAGTTGGAGGGTGTCATGGTTAAGTTTTTTGCCATGCATGTCCTGTAAATAATAGGCTCCCGAGCTTAACTTCACTCGATAAGGCCGCTCCCACTAAGGCTCTAACTTTTCAACTTCACCATCAGGTTGTATTTTCATCCACACGTTGTTGTCTACCTAGAATTCACTACCTATATGCTTGACACATTCGTTACCTATACGTTATGAATTGAGTGATAGCTCTGTCTCGAGCTTCCCCATGAAGTCCAACTCTAGTGGTCATCTCTCTATATTTGTTTCATCGTAGATGCTGACCATGCCTAATGCATTTTCAATCTTGACAAGCACCACTGCATCCCCTTCATACACCATATTGAAAGGAGTCATCCGTGATCCTTCTCGGGGAGTTATGCAGTTGGACCATAGGATGCTCAATAGTTCCTCCAGCCAACTTCCTCCCATGTGATCGAGTTTAACCTTGAGTCCTTGGACAAAATCTTTATTAACCATGTCTACTTGCCAATTGCTTTAAGGATAAGCCATCAAGGTAAATGTCTGTTCGATGTTGAGCTCTTGATACCACTCTTAGAATTTCTTTGCTTTTTATAATTTAATTTAGAATTTCTAATTATGAAAATTTCCTAATTAGTTAGGAAATTTCGTATTAGGAAATTTATTTCCTAATTAATTAGATTTTCTTAATTAATAATATTATTTCCTAAAAGAAAATATTAAGATTTAATATAGAATTTCTTAATTTGTTAGAAAATTTAGATTAGGAAATCTGTTTCCTAATTATTTAGATTTTCTTAATTAAAAATTAAAATTTTTAAAATAAAATATATGATTAGATATGGAGATTTATTTCCTAATCTAATTAAAGAATCTTATTTTGTGCAATCGGATTCTTTACCATATTTTATTAAATAAGATTTACGATAACTATAGCTGGAAATAATCATAATTAGTTGTATTAATTATGTCATGTCATTAATTTGCCATGATTAGTTGCATTAATTATGTCATGTCATGTAGATAATTTATTGTTTGCATGAAAAGATGATGAAACTTGAAAATTCCTTATAAATAATTAAAGCTAACACCTTCCGATAATATAGTTAGAACCAGAGTTTAATTTCTTGTTTAGGTTGTTGGATTATCTCCAAGTCTCGTCTGAAATTAAACATGTTAGAACCTTCGAGATATGATCTCACGATTAGCGGGTTGACTTTAATTTGAAGCGTTGATTTATTGTACTCTCTCCAAGGTCAATGCGGATAGAGGTGAAGTCCGATGTTATACATATGATGTATACGTGTTATTGCGTTAACAACCTGATGTTTATGCGAATATTCACTTAATTGATAGCATAATGTGATAGTTATGTATACATGATACATAATCGGTATTTGACACCTACCATTGTAGCTAAGAATGACTTGTTGGATTCTCTCCAAGGTTATTCTTATCTATATATGGATATCAACCCATTTGGAGAATGCCTACAATCTCCTGAATTCAAAGTGAGGGCTTTTGAATTCGTAAAATAAATGAGATTAATTAATGTATGAAAATACATTACAAATCACCTCTATTATTTACTTGATTGTATTTCTAGATTTAATTGATTATGCATGTTATCTTTTATTGTGCATAATGTAGGATACCAACAATTTGACTGACCCTAACCTTTAGAACTGGTATAGGAATTTGAGAATTATTCTCAAAATCTAAAATTACAAATTTTATCTAGAGTCCATATATAAAAGGAAAGTAGGCATGTGATGTCTCTTCCGCTTGAGGTAGTTTCGTAATTGAATGTCATACTATTTTTTCATCCACTCGGGTATTTGATACTGAGTGTGACTCTTATATATGTGATAATATATATAGAGTCTAAGGAACAGTAAAAGATGGATATTATTACTATGTTTGGTTTTAATAAAGAATATCATTTCTATTTATTGTTTAAATAGAAAAGGGTCCTATTTGATTTTAGACAATAATTGTTGTTACCTAATTTGGAATAGAGTTCTTTATGAAATTGAAACATTAAGTAATAGTATCTATGTGTTAGATATTTCCAACGAGACATTCAATATTGAAACAAACAACAAGCGTGCTTGAAAAGATAATCAATTAACCTCTTATTCGCGGTATTATCATTTTGACCATATAAGCAAGAAATGCATCACCGAACTCCAAATAGTTGGTAGTTTAGAATTATTTAAATTACATTCATTTGATACATGCAAAACATGCTTTAAAGTCAAGATGATTAAATCACCTTTTACCGGAAAAGGGTGAACTAGTGGGGAGTTGCTTGGCCTTATACATACCGATGTAAATAAAATTTTAATTAAAAAAATCTAATTAATTAGAAAATAAATTTTCTAATACGAAATTTCCTAACCAATTAGAAAATTTTTATAATTAGAAATTCTAAATTAAAATCTTAAAATTTTTTAAATTAAATTTACAACTAACTACTACACGCAAAACTATTTTACGCGTAGACCTTGCACAATCAAGCTCTGATACCACTGTTGGGATCATCTCGGTGCAATACGCATGTTCGCACATTTCGAAAACGTGCACAGTGGAAATAAATAAATAATTAACAGCTAATTATTATCACTACACATGCATGCTAAGCAGGAAATAACATATACAAGGTATAGAAGGAAATTAAAAATTTTTGAATAATAAATTATTCTAAACATGTACCTCACGGATGACGTTTGAATGATGTTGGCATCGATCGAGCGGTCCTCGTCGAAGTCCCGCCTCTACTGGTGATCTATGTCAAGCTCTTGTCTAGATGACTTCGGAAGCCACGAGTCGCATCATCGTCCTCGGTACTAGCCGATAATCGATGACGATCGAATCAAAAGAAGCCTTAATCTGAAAACCACGCAACAACATTTGTCGCAATCATTTTGGGATTTTCTAACTATCACAAAGAATCGTATTCCCGATGTAGTTTTTCAGCGGTTAACCATTGACCGCCGATAACGGACAAATAGTCGGAACAGTTCTGATTAAGATGGAATAATTTTCGGAACTTCGTAAGCTTATGCAAAATTAACAAACGATCGTCAGACGATCGGGATTTGATTGGCAACAGTCGAAAACTTATCCGATGGTTGAAACAATTTTCGATGATCGGATAGCAAGTTCTGACTTTAAAACCTAATACAAACAGCCTTCCCTCTCATACACGGCTTCTTCTCCGGCAGACAACAACAAAATAGCAGCCACCAACGCTTGGGAGAAGTAAGGGGTGGTGTCACGGGACTGGTCGTACTCGAGAGGACAAGCGCCAGCAGTGCTCTTGCATCTCCGGCGGACACAGCACGATCGGGAGAAGAAACAAGGAAGGCAGTGCTCAAATATGCTCCTCTACTTCGGTAGATGCACGAACAGTGGCGTCAGGCAGCGGTCACGGAGAAGAGGGCTTCCATCTCCTCCTCTGGTGGACGGCTAACAGAAGAAATCGATTTGGCGAAGCAGCCGCACTCGATCCCCTCATCGCAGTTGGTGTCTCATACGCCTTCCTCTGCTCAATCCTCATTGGCAATCGTAAAATCCCTCTCGCATGCGCGCTGATGGGAAACGAGAAGCAGCGGGCGGAAGAGGAACAGGGCAGCGTTGGCTTGGGAAGAAGATCAGCATCATGGCATACGGGAGGCTGGATTGCGCCAGCGGAGAGGAAGTCAGTGCCACGCTGCGGAGGTCGGTGTTGTGCCCTCGCCAAGAAGATGATGAACAAGGGCTGCTCTCCAGTCTGGCGACAGCAACCCTCAAATCCGGCACTGCCCTCACGCAAAAGGGGCATGGACGGTGGTGCTTCCACCGGGGGGGAGGAGTACAGCGTGAAGCTGGAGAAGATAAACAGGGCTCTCATCGCGCAATCCTTTTATTTCGAGGAGCTACAGTAACTCCTCAAAAATTAGGTTTAATCGATGATTAGGGTTAGAAAAAAAACTGTGTTTGATTACTGAACCGGCTTTAGGAATAAACCAAAATCCCAAAAC